>DF364709.1:5429-22651 GCA_000787875.1 Solanum virginianum | reverse complement strand
ACTTAGAAGATGGTTAAGTTTGTATGGTCTGGATCGATCTATTTGTATGAAGGCTCTCTCAAATTACTAAGAATAGGGCAGAAATGCTATGCTAATTGGGGATATAGACTTAGCTCGCTTAATGACTTATGTACAACAAGTTGAGGAGTATAAAATACAGGATATGGAGGATTTCAGGAACAAAAAGGTCAAGACATCAGGCCAGGAGATAGGTAAGAAGGGGGCTGGAAGTGCCAGTTATTCATTCTTTCAGCCTAAGACATCTGGACCAGCACCTTCATCTACTAGTGCACCTGCACTAAAGGTTAGGAATGAGTAGGCATCATAAAGCCACAGAGTTTAGGGCAGCCAGTCACAGAGGAGTGTAGGTCAAAAATTGACTCATTATCTAGTTTGTGGTAAGTGTGGAAGGTCTTATCTAGGAGAGTGCCTTGTAGCCACAAATGGTTGTTGTAGATATGGTCAGGTGGGGCAATTTTTAATGAAATGTCCTATGGAAAGGTAGAACATTAGGGATAACAAATCTCTATCAGTGTCTTCAGCATCAAAGGGTAAGCCAGTTCAGAGGGTGCTATATTAGGGACAAGTGGGGGCATAAACCGTCTATATGCCATGGCTACCAAACAAGAGTAGGAGAACTTACCATATGTAGTTACTAGTATGCTAAAAGTATTTTGCTTATGATGTCTATGCATTGTTAGACCCAGGTGCCACATTGTCATTTGCGACTGCCTATGTAGCCAAGAAGTTGGAGGTCAATCTAGAATGTCTTCTTGAGCTTTTTAGTGTTCCCACTCCTATTAGAGAATCTATTCTAGCCTAAAGAGTCTATAGGGGTTTTATAGTGTCAACTTACCAAAAAATACCTTAGCTAATTTGGTAGAGTCAGATATGGTAGATTTTGGTATCGTTCTAGGCATGGACTGGCTTCATGCTTCTTAAGCCTCCATAGACTGCAGAACTAAGGTAGTCAAGTTTTAGATTCCTAATGAGCCAGTCTTAGAGTAGAGGGGTATCTTAGTCATTTTTAAGGGTAACTTTGTCTCATATCACAAAGCCAGAAAGTTAATTTCCAAATGGTGTATATACCATCTAGTCAGAGTCAAAGATTCTAGTACTGAGACACTATCTCTCCAGTCTATTCTAATCGTGAATAAGTTCCAAGAAGTCCTTCTTGAAGATCTACCTAGAGTCCCTCCTGACAAGGAGATAGATGTTGGGATAGACACCTTCCCAGATACTTAGCTTATATCTATTCTCTATACCATACAGCTCCTTCAGAGATATAAGAGTTGAAAATGCATCTAAAAGACCTCCTAGATGAGGGTTTCATTATACCAAGCATCTTACCTTGGGGTGCTCCAGTTCTCTTCATGCATAAAAAGCAAGGGTCTCTTAGAATGTACATAAATTACCGCAAGTTAAATAACGTCACCACAAAGAATAAGTATCCTATTCCAAAAATTAATGACCTGTTTGACAAACTCCAGTGTGCTACTTATTTCTCCAAAATAGACACCAGATCTAGTTACCATCAGCTAAAAGTTATAGCAAGTGACATCCCCAAGATAACCTTCGGAACCCAGTATGGTCATTATGAGTTTTTGGTCATGTCATTTGGACTGATAAATGCACCAAGGGCTTTCATGGGTCTTATGAATAGAGTGTTAATCTCGTACCTATACATGTTCATCATTGCGTTTATAGATGACATCCTAATCTACTCTTGTAATGAAGAGAAGCATGCCAACCATCTTAAAGTTATCCTTCAGACCTTTAAGGACCAACAATTATATGCTAAATTTTCCAAATATGAGTTCTGGTTAGTATCTGTGACATTTCTGGATCATATTGTTTCTGGTGAGGCATTCAAGTTGATTAAAAGATTGAGGTGGTAAAGAACTAGCCAAGGGATACAACTCCTATAGATATAAGCATTTTCTTATGTTTGGCAAGTTACTACAGGCATTTTTAGAGTGGTTTTATTCTATCTCAGCTCCTTTGACTTAGTTAACTTAGAAGATGGTTAAGTTTGTATGGTCTGAAGCTTGTAAGAAGAGTTTCTAATAATTGAAAACTAGGCTGACTACTGCTCTAGTCTTATCCCTACCTGGGAGAGTTGATGGCTTCATTATATCTTATGATACTTCCACAGGTGGCTTGAGATGTGTATTGATGCAAAGAGGCAAAGTGATAACATATGCCTCCAGAAAGCTTAAGACTCATAAGAAAAACTACCCAACTCATGGTCTTGAGATTGTTGCTGTGGCGTTTGCTCTAAAAATTTGGAGGCACTATCTTTACGGCGGGTGTGTGGATGTATTTACTAACTACAAAAACTTCTAGTATGTACTTAGTCAAAAGGAGTTGAACTTGAGGCAGAGAAGATGGTTGGACCTTTTGAAAGACTCTGACATGAGCATCCTCTATTACTCAGGTAAAGCTAATGAAGTTGCTGATGATCATAGAAGGTTGACCATGGGAGCACTACACACATTGAGGATGGAAAGAAAGAACTAGCTAAGGAGGCACACAGACTGGTATGCTTAGGAATACAGATTGAAGATTCTGACAAAGGTGGTATAATCATCAGAAATAGGGCAAAGTCATCCTTAGTGGTGGAGGTGAAAGGAAATCAAGACTAGGATCTTATCCTCCTTCAGTTGAAAAAAAATGTTCAAAAATAGAAGGTAGTAGTGTTTGCACAAGGTGGAGATAGAGTCTTGAGATACCAAGGAAGACTATGTGTACCAAGTGTTTATGTCCTTAGAGATAGGATTCTAGCTAAGGCTTATAATGCCCAAAACTGTATTAACCTAGGTGCAATAAAAATTTATATAGATTTACAAAAGTTTATTAGTAAGGTGGCATGAAGAAGGACATTGCAGAGTTCGTGCCTAGGTGCCAAAATTGCCAGCAAGTTAAGGTAGAGCACTAAAAGCCTTATCATGTGGCATAAAATATTGAGATTCTAGAGTGTAAATTGGAGATGATTAACATGGACATCATAATAGGCTTACCCTGATCTCGTAGACAACATGATTTAATATGGGTAATAGTAGACAGAATGACCAAGTCAGCTCATTTTCTACCTATCAAGATGACTGATACAACTGAGGACTATGCCATACTTTACATTAAGAAGATCATTAGATTGCATGGGCTTTCCATAACCATTATTTTAGATATAGAAGCCTCGTTCATAGCATAATATTGGAAGTCCTTTTAGAAAGGGCTTGGTACGAAGGTTAATCTTAGTACAACCTTCTATCCCCAGATAGACTAGCAAGCAGAATGGACAATACAGACTCTTGAGCATATGTTGAGGGCATATATTATAGACATTAAAGGTAACTGGGATTATCACTTACCTTTGATTGAATTTTCCTATAGTAATAGTGTCCAAGCTAGCATACAAATGGCACCATATAAGGGCCTTTATAGGAGGAGGTGTAGGTCGCCCATTGGGTGGTTTGAAATTTGTGAGGTAGGATTGGTAGGACCTAATTTAGTCCATCAATCTATGGAGAAGGTGAAAGATATTCAAGAGAGACTAATCGATGTTAGAAGGAGAGATTTGAAATTTAAGGTAGGTGAATGGGTGTACCTAAAGGTTTTGCCGATGAAGGGAGTTATGAGATTTGGGAAAAAAGGAAAGCTTAGTCCTCGATATATTGGCCCATACTAGATTATCATGAGGGTTGGTAATGTGGTATACAAATTGGAATTGCCACTAGAGTTAGTTGTTATTCATCCAGTATTGCGCATTTGTATCTTTAAAAAATGTTTAGGAGACCCCGCACTGGTTTTGCCTATAAAAAGTATTGGAGTTGGGGACATCTTTTCATATCAAGAAATCCCAGTTCAGATACTAGATCATCATATTCGCAAATTGAAGACCAAGGAAATTGCTTTCATTAAAGCATTATGAAGGAACCAGTTCGTCAAGAAGCGACTTGGGAAGCAGAGGCAGATATAAAAGCTAGATATCCTCACCTATACATATCTTCCAAAGACGAGCATGAAGGTAATATTTCATATTCCTATTATTGAGTTGAGATACGTCTTTAAATATAAGTAATAAGATATCTAGATAGTTGCTTGCTGATAAACTAGCTCATGAGTAGCAAACATGCTAATATTCCCCAGTTTCTCCTTCATTAAAGGATAAATGATTCCAAGGCGGGAGATATTGTAACACATTATAATTCTACTCTTAAGATCTGGAAATTCATCATCATAAGTACATAAGATTGAACCTTGTTATGCCATACTTGTACTTACATTTTTAGGATCATAAGTATAGGTGGGGAGTGTGTTGGAAGTGAATTCGGGTCATGAGAGACCCTTAGTGCTTAGTTGAGTTCAAAATCTCCCTACTAGTTAAGTTTTCACTTTGGATTATGCAAGGGTCAACTTTAAATGATATAACTCTTAGTATACAAATAATTATGTGGCCTATGACCTATTATTTGAAAGTTCCTTGAATTAGCTTTCCAACGCAACTAATTTCACCTCATTTGAAGTTCGGAGTCAAAAGTTATGGTTGTTTTACTACAGTTTGCCAGTGTAGAGTTGTTTCTATGACCCTAACATAGGGGTCATGGAATAAAGTATGGCCCGTACTGTTAACTTGTTGAAAAACTTCTGCAAGTTAATTTTTGAGAAAATTTCGATTTTTGGAAGTTTTGGACCAAGCTAACACTTCAAGAGAGACCTCACGGTCTGAATGAGGTCACACGGTACGTGTGGCCTCCCAAAAACTTACGAATGGATTCCACTGTCTATAAAAACTTCTATGGGTAGCTGGACTCGTACTTGACTCAAACAACGATTTTAAAGAAGGATATTTTCATCTTTTATCGCCAGTTAACCCTAAATTTGTTGGTTTTCACTTAATTAAATTCCTAAGATGTGATTCTTCAAATCAAACCCTCTCCAAACTTACAGCGTAATTTAAATAGGGCAAAAGATAAGGCTTTCAAGAACCTACTTCAAATTATTCAAGAAATTAATTTCCAAGGTACGTAAGGCCTACAAAAATATTTTTCTCTATTTCGCCATCATGTATAACTAGTTTTTTCCAAGTATCAAGTTATTAGTTTGAAACAAGATTTCTTTATTTTGAGAAATTCTTCTTGTTTATGCTATTTCTGAAGAAAAGGATGAAATTTATTGAATTTTTCTACTATATTTAGGTCTAAGGTTGAGATACAAATTTTTATTGATAAATTAGTTAAACCCTAAAGTTACTATGGAAATCTATGAATTTCCGAATCTTGCTTCAAACATGAGAAAAGCATTAGCATAAGTATTTTATGAATAATGAAGCATGAAGACTATGAACTTAGAAAAATTAAGAAAAGTTGAGAAAAGCTAAAGCTGGGTTATGTCCTAAAAGATTAAAAAGGTATTTTGAGAACTTTTACTCTTAAAGTTACGAGCATTATAAAAATTATTTTGGGATTGATATTGAGCACTGATATGAGTGAGAGTAATAGTAACTTGAACTTAAAAACTATGTAGCCGGCCAAAATAGGATTGTACCAAGAGAACAACTCCTTAATGCCACTGAGATGACATAGTTTTTGGATTGATCAACTCCCCTAGTTTTTGTCCCTTACCCTAGCAAAGTATGGGATGGGTTTAGCAGCATGGGTAAGACGTTATATCATCACGAAGCCCATAGTGATGGTTGCCAGGTAGAGAAACTCCCCAAGCTAAAGTAAACTAATTCATGTATACAGAGTTTCAGCATACTTATTTATACCATATTGAGACATATTTTAGCTATTTTTCAGTATAGTACCCTATCCTAAGTTCCTGGTTTTGGCTATTTTACATGCTTGTAAATTCCGCATACTAATTTCCTTTGGACCTGCATCATTTTATGATATAGAAACAGGTGTCAAATTTCCTTAGCAAACACTCTGCTGAGGACCAACATTTCATTCAGCCATTGGTAAGGCCTTTTACTAGTGAGAGGCTTTGGAGCTTTATTCATGTTTTATCATTTCTTTTCAATTGTGGTTATCGAAGGCCAATCATGGTAGTTTTTCTAGATTTTATTTGTTAGATGTATCGTTGATGGGATGTTAGAGTTTCAGTTCTTATTTTCTAGTTATCGGGGGGGGGGGGTATTCCTTTATTTAGTTTTTCAGACCATTGCATTCTTTTAGCACATTATATCTAAGCCTACCATTTATTATTTAAGTCTTCCGCTGAGTAAAGTAGTTAGGCCAAGTGGTTCGCTTGGGACCAAAAATGGTTCGTGCTTGCCACATCTAGGGCCTAGACTTGGGGTGTGACAACCAATCTAAATCATCAATCATGTATGTAATCAAGACTTTGTCTCAATATCAAATGATCATTTGGACTCCATTCAATCATGCTCGTCACATAAAGCAAGTAAGATGCTCATTAGATATGCATATATATAGGTAATATATTGTAGGGACCCTGTGTTGTATGTTTTAGTTGGAGCTTGAAAATTTCGATTTTTGGAAGTTTTGGACCAAGCTAACACTTCAAGAGAGACCTCACGGTCTGAATGAGGTCACACGGTACGTGTGGCCTCCAGTAAAGTGGCCTTGGCCTTTAGTTGAGGTTTGGCTCTAAGTCACGCCGCACTTAGACCCCTCACGGTCCATGTGACACTTTATGGACCATGTGGTGGGCCGTTTGATGGCCTTAGTTTGAAACTATATCGTATTTTGGCCAAGTATAGTCACTCGACCAACTACTCGGTCCATGTAGTGTAACACGTCCGATTTGGCCTTCTGTGGGGCATCTGGAGTGCAAATTTTCTAAATGTTAGATCACCATTTCTGAACTTTATCATGAAGAATTTTCTATGTGAAGTAAGATAGAGGAGTACACAGGTTGTTTGCCTTGGTACAGCCCGTGAATTCGACTGTATGGGTGTTGGCGTCAAACTTTTCTATGTATGGAATCTTCAAGAACAAGCTAAGTTCACTTTCAAGACATTAATCCAAGCTTATTTATGTTGTTTAGGGCCATCAAGGCCTAGTAAATCACATTGAGATGCACCAGTGTTGTTTGTGAAGAAGAAGGATTGTTCTCTTAGGATGTGCATTGATTACTGACAACTTAATAGAGTCACTGTAAAGAACAAGTACCCTCTATCAAGGATTGATGACCTTATTGATCAACTTCAAATGGATAGTCTTTTTTCTAATATTGATCTTTGGTCTGGGTATCACCAAGTGAAAGTGAGAGAGTGTGACATTCCCAACTACTCGATGCATGTAGTGTAACACGTCCGGTGTAGCCTTCTGTGTGGCATCCAGAGTGCAAATTTTCTAAGTGTTGGATCACCATTTCTGAACTTTGTCATGAAGAATTTTCTAAGTGAAGTGGGATGGAGGAGTACACAGGTTGTTTGCCTTGGTATGGCCCATGAAGTCGACTATATGGGTGTTGGCGTCAAACTTTTCTATGTATGGAATCTTCAAGGACAAGCTAAGTTCACTTTCAAGACATTAATCCAAGCTTATTTATGTTGTTTAAGGCCATCAAGGCCTGGAAAATCACATTGGGATGCACCAGTGTTGTTTGTAAAGAAGAAGGATTGTTCTCTTCGGATGTCATTGATTACCGACACCTTAATAGAGTCACCGTAAAGAACAAGTACCCTCTATCAAGGATTGATGACCTTTTTGATCAACTTCAAGGGGCTAGTCTTTTTTCTAATATTGATCTTTGGTCCGAGTATCACCAAGTGAAAGTGAGGGAGTGTGGCATTCCCAAGACGACTTTCTAGACTAGGTATGGGCACTTTGAGTTTGTGTTTATATCCTTTGGATTGACTTATGCACCGACTATATTTATGGATCTTATGAATAGGGTCTTTAAGCTCTACCTTGAATTGTTTGTGGTGGTTTTTATTGATGATATCTTGATTTATTCCCATAGTGAGGAGGAAATGTGAATCACTTGATGGTGGTGTTGCAAATCCTAAGGGAGGAGAGGTCATATGCTAAATATGAAAAATGTGAGTTTTGGTTGAAAGAGGTTGCATTTTTAGGAAATATGGTGTCGAGTGATGGTATTAAGGTGGATCCTAAGAAGATAGAGGTGATTAGAAATTGGCCTAGAGTTTTGACTCCATTGGATATTAGAAGTTTCTTAGGTTTGGCGGTTTATTACTGGAGGTTTGTGAATAGTTTTTCTTCTATTTCTTTTCCTATGACTAAATTGACACAAAATAAGGCAAAATTTGTGTGGACCAATGAGTGTGAGAAGAGTTTCCAAATTTTGAAAGATAAGCTTGGCTCTGCTCCTCTGCTGTCTCTACCGGAAGGGTTTGAAGGATTTGTTGTATATTATGATGCCTCAAGAATTGGTTTGGGGTGTGTTTTGATGCAACATGGTAAGGTGATAGCATATGCCTCTAGACAATTTAAGGTGCATGAGAAGAATTATCCCACCCATGATCTTTAATTGGCTACCATGGTATTTGCTTTGAATATTTGGTGTCAATACATGTATGGAGTTCATGTTGATGTGTTTACCGACCACAAGAGTCTCCAATATGCGTTCACCCAAAAGGATCTTAACTTGAGACAAAGAAGATAGTTAGAGCTCCTTTAAGATTATGACATAAGTGTGCATTATCACCCCGGCAAAGCTAATGTTGTGGCTGATGCTCTAAGTAGCGTGTCTATAGGTAGTCTAGCTCATGTTGATAATGGTAGGAAAGAGGTGGCTAGAGAGGTTCACCGCTTGGCTAGATTGGGGGTTAGGTCGTATGAAGTTGATAATGGGGATGTAGTGGTTGTTGATGGTTCTAAATCTTCCTTGATTGAGAAGGTAAAGGCAAAACAAGATCTTGACCCCACCTTGGTAGAGTTGAAGGCCTTGGTGAGAGGTTTTGAGGGAAGTGTATTGGTGGGGTGGTATGAAGAGAGACATTGCCAAGTTTATATCCGGATGTCACAATTGCCAACCAGTCAAAGTTGAACATCAAAGGCCAGGTGGCCTAGCCCAAGATATAGAAATTCCTACTTGGAAGTGGGAAGACATCAAAATGGATTTTATGGTTGGGTTGCCCAAGACTAGTAGGCACTTTGACTCTATATGGGTTGTGGTTGACATAATGACAAAGCCGGCTCACTTCATACTAGTTAAGACCACTTATTGTGCCGAAGATTATGCTAAATTATATATATATGAGTTGGTTAGATTGCATGGGGTGCCCTTGTCTATCATCTCGGATCGTGGTGCTCAATTAACTTCACATTTTTGGAGGTCCATCCAAAGGGATCTTGGTACCAAGGTTAAGCGTAGCACGACTTCTCATCCTCAAATGGATGGTTAAGCGGAGAGGAGTATCCAAACTCTTGAGGATATGCTTAGAGCTTGTGTTTTATAGTTTAAGGGTAGTTGGGATGAATATCTTCCACTTATTGAATTCGCTTACAACAATAGCTACCACTCAAGCATTGGTATCGCTACTTTTGAAGCTCTTTATGGTAGGTATTGTAGTTCCCCGGCTTGGTAGGTTGAAGTGGACGAAATGGCTTTGATAGGTCTAAATTAGTTCATAGAAGCCTTGGAGAAGGTGAGGTTGATTAGGGAGAGACTGGAAACAGCCCAAAGTAGACAAAAGTCCTATTCCGATGCGACGAGAAGAGGTCTTGAGTTTAAGGTTACTGATTAGGTCTATTTGAAGGTCTCACCCATGAAGAGTGTGCTCTGGTTTGGCAAAAAGGTAAAGTTAAGCCTATGGTTTGCGGGACTTTATAATGTTTTGAGGAGAGTGGGTAAGGTTGCTTATGAGTTGGAGTTGTCTATGGAGATGAATATGGTTTCCACTCTACTCAAGCCTAAGGTACTAATTTAAGTCCCCTATATGATTTTATGTCTTAAGTCTCAGCCTTTATGCCATTTTGCATGCATTCATGTTTATGTTGACAAGTCTAAGGTGATTTTTGACATTCATGTTGAGATTTTTGAAAATGATGTTTAAGTGCATTTGTTACATTTATGTTGGGATGAAATCTCTATGATTACTTCTCTTATGTATGTTTCTTTGACACTTGGAGACGAATGTTCCCAAGGGGGAGATATTGAAACGCCCCAAAAACACCCCAAGAATGTGCTTCGAAAATGTCTACAATCGTAATTTCCATATATCTCAAAATATGTGCGTGATATCAAAAATTCGACTTTATATTCTTGATCAGGAGGCAAAATTGAGTGGGAAATAGGCATAAACCTGATTTTAGGAGACCCATAGCGAAAAATAATTTTCACAAAATTTCCTTATCCAGTGCATGTCTACGCCCTGCACGCGATGCGCCATGGGCACGGAGTAGTACAATCTTTGCCTGTGCGATGGGTCTGCGTTACGGACCTGAGGACTAGTGTATTATTTTCCTTAGTTTTTCATTTTGGTCCAAGGGCCTTGGGGTCATGGCCCCGTGCCAACTTATGCGTGAAAACACTTATACTTAGTCACTTTTCAACTATATATCACTTAAGACCCTCTCAAAAACCTCTCCAAGACTTAACCAAATATTTCATCAAAAATCAAGTGTCTCAAGCTTAATTACGGATCTCAAGAACTCCATTAAAGCTTCATGTCTCCTTCAAGTTTACATCAAGGAATCCCCAAATTTTGGTATGTGGGTTTCAGCCATTGGGTCATTTCATCCATACAACCCAATCTCCATTTTTATTTTTATGTAAAATGCATGTTTTCAAGTTGTATTATACTATTGTGGATTATGAGTATAAATTATGTTGGGGTTTTATGAAATTTTAATTTATTATATATGACTATCTATTTCAATCTTGTACTATGAATGGGTTTTGTCTATTGAGACTATACATGTTTTGAGCTATGCAACTATGATCTATTATAAGATTTGATAATGGATTTCAAGGTACCCTACATGAGGGTTTTACAATATGTTGGTGGGTTGATTTCGAATCATTTTATTCACTCTATTCACTCTTGAATTGCATAATTTTGAACTAATATCATGAACCCACCATGTATTTGATAAAATGCCTTTTCAAGGATTCTTAAAATTATTGGTGATATATTGCATGATTGATGAGTCAAGTGAATTCATGATCATTTTGGGATTTCAAAGTGTATTGAATTCAAGAACATATCTATAATGTTGTAAATGTCAAATTAAGTCATTTTTCAAATATTTTACCTCTTGTGGGCCTTTGATGTTATGCAAGGGTAATATTTGATGATGATCTATTCTTATGTTTTAAAGTTAGGCTCACCATTAGAGGTCAAAGATGTTTTAGAACTACTCATGTCATGTTTCCATGTTTCTTACCAATTGCTAAAGCGTGATTATTTTAATTATTCCGTAGGATTAGGCTTAGCACCGATGGATTGGATGTGGCATGATCTCCATACTTAGTACATTCAAACATACTAATGCATACTTTATGCCTACATGATATTACCATGTAGGGACCGGAGCTCCTCTTGATCATCCTCTATGAGACTAATGAGATTCTTCAAATACAAGCTTTGGTGAGTCCTCAAGTTCTAGGAAACTATCTACTTTCTTGCTATTTAAGACTTCTTGTACTGAACATTTTATATAATGAGGGTTAGCCCGGAAAGTGCCTGGGCCCTCGCTCCATTTTAAGTTAGAGATGTATGTTGGATATTATGATGTTATTATGCTATGAGATTGACTCTTATGCTTTGTTTATATTCAAGACTTCCCTTAGTCCCACTTCCCATTTTATATATCTTTTGTTGTTGTTTACAGATTGACTTTTATGCTTTATTTATATTCAAGGATTTCACTTAGTCCCACTTCCCATTTTATATATCTTTTGTTGTTGTTTACTTTGCTTTCGCGACCAAAGATGTGTGATTGATATACTAAGACGCTTGTTTGGGTCACTTCGGGTTCCCATTCGCCATGTCACGTCTAAGCCTAGGCATGGGTCATGACAAAGAATTTGATTGAAGAAGAGGCCCTTCCTTAAGCTCCAAGGTAAGCCTTCACTAGTTCACTTGAGAGGAGTTCTTATGAGAGAGTTTTGAATAATTCTAAGTGTTGAATTAAATTTGAATGAGAGAAGAAGAGTATAGGTCTTTTGAGATACTTAGGATATAGAATAGTATGTCACAGACGACCCTTAGGAATAGCCAAAATTACAAAAATACCATTAATGAAACAGATGTCAAAAGGTTGTCAAGGGTCCTATATAGAGGCCATACGGATTGTGTAGAGGTACACAAACTGTGTAGCCTTCCGTATGGCTTCACTTCGACAAGTTCTCACTAACGAAGTTTAGAGACGGTGATTTCATGCTTAGAAAACTTTCACACCAACACCCACAAGAAGGGCCATACGACCCGTGAAGGGGTTAGACGGACCATATGAGGTTCATGAGTGAAGTACCTGGGCCAAAATGTGGTTTTCAAGGCCAAGGCACCTCACACGAGCCACCACACGGCCAGTGAAGCCTCACACGAGCTCTATGGGGTTCATATGGTGCAAGCCTTTCTCTTGAACTCCATGTTAAGGCCAACACTCTATACAGAAGACCAAAGGCCATCTCAAAGCTTCTCCACATGGCCTGTGGTGAGCGACACGACCCGTGAAGGTGCCCATTAGGTGTCCCCTTTGTCAGAAACTTTTCAAAACCAAATTTCATGCACTATTAAAGCCATACAATGTCTAGGTCCTTACAACATTGACTATAAAATACCATGACATCTGATTATAAGCTTTGAAAATGTCCAATTTAATCACCACATTGCCACCCTTGTTAGTCTTGGAGATGTTCCAAATAATTTTAAGAGCTAACAAGAAATTTTCAGTTACAAGTCTCTCTTTAACAAAACTGCTTCAATTAGGAGAGAAGTTTTTTAAGAAGAGGATTCAGTCTGAAGAAATAATTTTTTACACTATTTTACTGGTGAAATTTGAGAGGCTCCTAGGTCTAAACTCTCCAATTCCTAGTTTTAGGAACTAAAACAAGAGAAATATGAGAGAAATACTTGGTCAGTTTTTTACCTTTGAAGAATTCTTGAACATAGGCTTTAACATCCTTTTTGATGATATCCCAGTAACATTGGAAGAATTTTCCATTACATCCATCAAGTCCTGCAACATATTGAGACTAAAAAGAACCTTCTTTATTTCTAGTTCCTTTGGAATTTGGCACATCTTGTCATTTTCTTCCAAAGAAATAATATCCGGTACACAATCAAGAGTATTTGAGTTAAAATGAGTAGTTGGAAGGTCAAACAAATTCTGGAAATGCTTGACTCCAGCCCTTGAAATTTTCTCATCTCCACTGATCCATTTTCCCCTGTTATTCTTGATTCTGTGTAGAGCCAACTTCCTTTTATTTTCTCGAAGGATGCTGTGGAAGTATCAGGTATTATTATCTCCTTGTTCAAACTATTTTCATTGAGATTTTTGGACGAGGATGGACTCTTTCAATTTCATCCAATGGATGTATTCCGCATGAGCTTTGTTAACCTCTTATCTACTTTGTTTTGTCCTTATTTGGATATCAATTTCCTCAAGATTCTGAAGCTTTGCTTCCCACTTGATGGTGTTCTCATTGATATCTCCAATTTGTTCCCTTGACCAAAGACTATGTGTTTTGCTAAGCATCTTTAGTTTAGATTGTAAAATCCACATTGGGTTACCGTGAATGGTTATGCCCCGTATATCTTTTACTACATCCATAAGACCTTCCTATCTCACCCAAAAGTTAAGAAATTTGAAATAAGAGATATAAGGATGGTTTTTGTTTTGATATTTCATAAGCAATGGTCTATGGTCAGAACGAGTTCTAGCCAAATGCCTAATAGAGCAATTTTGGAAAGATTGGTCCCAAAGATCATTGACACACACTCTATCCAACCTTTTCCAAATCCTCTTTTTAGGACTTCTATTATTACACCAAGTGAAGTTACCACCAGTATAATTGATATCTGTGAATCCACAATTGTCCAAGCATTTCTGGAAATCTGAGCTTTTGGACATCCTATGAGGTTTGCCTCCTAACTTCTCTGAAGGATCCAAAATTACATTGAAGTCACCTTCTATGCACCAAGCACCATCAACTTTACTATTATCTTCTTCAAGGTCCTCCCAAAGAACTCTTCTTTATGCTACAGTATATTTTGCATATATAGCAGACAAGTAAATCATCTCTTGATTGCCACAAACATTCTTTATGGTGAAAGTAATGTGTTGATCACTTTAAGATATAAGATTTGTTTGGATGTTGTTGCTCTAAGAACACCAAATTTTCCCATTCATATTAGCAAGACAGTTATGGTACCCTAGGAACTTACCCTAACGATCTATTTTACCTTTAGCAACAAAAGGCTCAAAGATGGCTATAAACTGAGATTTATAGATATGAGATAGCCTTATGAGTCTGCGAATAGGTTTTTTATCTAATCCCCTGAATATTCCAAAAGAGAGTACTAATCATGATTAATCGTGATGAGGTTACCATCCTTTTGATTTCTCCTTTGAGAGATTTAATTTAGGCTTCTTTGCCTTTTTCATTTTTTTTTTTGCTTTTCTCCTTCCTCTGTGTGCAGTGGATAGTTCATTCAAATCAAATTTACTTTCTTGCTTTTTCAGTCTATAGTTACCATCCTGATTCTTACTTTTAGATTGAATAGAGGGTTCAATTGGGAAATGTTGCTCTTCTGACCAGACCTTTGAAGTATTATTACTCTATCTACTATCAGCCGTATCTTCAGTATGTTGTATATTATTTAGGTCCACAACCAAATTTGGACCAGGCATATCTCTTACTTTTGTAGGAACTTTAGAGTTGTTTGTAGTATTATCTGGTTTACTAGAGACACTATATTGAGGGTCATTGTACTTCTTATTTTTTCCTTTGCTAGTAGTAGAATTGTCCATCCCAATTTCCTCCTTCGAGAGATCATCCTGTTGCACACTATCTTGATTAGTAGACTACTCTTCCTCTGCGTTTTCATCCATCCCTATGTCATTATTAACATTATCCATTTTCCTATTTTTCTGCCTTTGTTTTTATTGGTGTTCTTATTGATGATCTTCTTTTTTGTTGTTCTTTTCTCCCTCTAAATCTATAGATTGGTCCTTTGCTCTTCAAACTGATTATGGATCTTTATTATTTCTCGATATGGTGGGCTTGTAGATGATTTTTCTTTACTTTTTAGGCATCTTCCTATTTTCGTTTTCTTGGTTTTTCATTTGGTAACCTTGGTTTCTTTTGAAGTAAACATAATGTTCTCTTCAACATTATTCTTGTTTTCCAGTCTCTCGGTTGTTTCCTCATCTTTGTTGTTGTCCTTTTCTTCGTTAAAATCCTTGTTCACCTTCATCACAAATTGTACTGCCATATATTGTTCATCTTTCTTCTTTTTTCCTCTTCAGCTTTAGCCGTTACTTTTTTAAAAATCCTGCAATTCATTATATTATGTCCAATTTTCTTATAATGTTTGCAATATTTTGGGATATTTCATATTCCACCTTTTGAGTTAAACCTTTCAAAGGTAACCTTTCATCATCTATTCCCACCCAAACATTGTCTGGATGGGACTTGAGCAGATCCAATTCAACTCTTACTTTTCCTATACCTGGTCTTGTTTTGCTTGTGGTAGTAGCATCCATCACCAAAGGTGTCCCTATGGAACTCACAATTTGTTTTATATATTGCCATGAATGCATATAATATGGCTATCCCGGGAGCAGGACCCAAACAGGGGAAATTGGAATATCCTTTTCCGGCTTGAAATCTGGAGTCCATTTTTATAGCCATGTTTACAACCCATTAATTTCAAAAACTCTTTTGAACCAAACCGATTTGAAATCCTCATTAATAGTAAAATCCAAGAAAACATTATAATGTCTTTGGCTTTATCTTAAAAGACTTGTTGCATCATCTTAATTTTTGCATTTACTCATAAGACTTTTTGCACTTACCTTTATTTCTTTCTATTTCTTTTCTTCCACTTGTCCTCTTTTATAATTGTTGATAATTATTCTTCCTTTAACTTTTATCCATCCATTTGTCTTCTTTTTTCATTCCAAATTGACATCTAGTACATGATTGCTTACTCTGCTGCATCTGCTACATTCGTAATCCATATATTTTTTTCCCAATTAATTTGCAAGATTGCTCCATACCTTTTCTAAAATAATTCCTTTCCTGATAGCTTTTGTCCTTGGCTCTTGTTCCGGTTTAAGTAATGATATTGCCCAATTTTGTATTTCATATAAGTCTTATGGTCTTTCTTCTTTAGCTGTTGAATATATCAATAAGTGATTTTGGGAATGGTACTTCCATATATGTCCTTCGTTAGAAACCTTGGATAATCCAGACAATATAGTACTAATTTCGATAATACGTTTGTTGGTATAAAAATCTGGTAATTCCACTACTGGGATAATTGGTTGTGTGCTTATCTCCTCCAAGATTAAATAGTCTTGTGTCATTCCAATTTTTATTACTGTGATAACGGGTTTAATTTCATCAAATAATATCTCCGCCGATGCTGAATAAAATCTAACATAAAATAACTGTCCTTTGGTAACTCTTTTGTAGTTCATAAAAGCTTGATATAATTTTGCTATTTTAATAAGTTCTTCTCTGGTAACGGTATAGGCTGTTGAAATAAGTCCATAGGAGTAACATGTTGCTAATAAATTTGGATTTATTCTGCGTAATGCTAATAATTTGTTGTAATTTTGTAATTTATTGGTTATATATCTTTGGTGTTTTTTTTGGCTAATTCTAGGTTTTGAATGGGTTGTGTATTTAAAAGGGTTTGGATTTTTTCAATATTCATTATGTATGTTCTGGCTATATGGTTGAAAGTTTTCTTTTCCTGGTGTAGGGAGCTAACATAAGTTTGTACTTGAGGTGGTATAAATAGTTCTTGGGTTTGTAAGTGAGATGGGGCATAAAGTCTTTTAAATACCTTATTCAAATTGTAATTTTTCTTTTTCGTAGTAACTTTTGTAAATGTTTCTTCCTTAGATGTGCCTGCAATAAAAATTTTGTTAGTAACTTGGGTTTTTAGGTGGTTCCCAACGTCACCTTCTAGATCTGACTTTTTATAGTGCTCCAACTACACTGCTAGCTCTGTTTTTGGCCGTGGTCCGACTCCACATATTTGGCTTCCATAGCAGATACTCTGTTGTTGAGCATCTTAAGTTGTTCTAGTATCTCATTCATAGTTG
>DF364710.1:16822-28934 GCA_000787875.1 Solanum virginianum | reverse complement strand
TTTTAAATATTCTACTTTGACCCCAAACTTTTCAATAATGTCTCCTTGGTCCTAACTTTTCTAAAATAGACACTTAGGTTCCAAATTTCAATAACCGCTCCAATGCACAAGAATAGGGGTTCTAACAGTTATAGCATGCCAATATTCTTTACCTAGCTTGCTAGTAAACTTGTTAAGTATTCCCACTGCATATGCAATATTAGGCCTAGTGCAATCAGTCACACATCTCAAACTTCCGATCAAGTTAGCATATTCCTTTTGATTTATCACATTATTTTTAAAAGGAGTCACAACATGCTTGCAATCAAGAAAATTATACTTTTTCAAAATTTTCTCAATAGGCAAGGAAAATTGCATCACATGTTTTAGTTATTTTTATTCCAAGAATAAAATTTGCCTCACCAAGATCTTTCATATCAAAATAGCTTTGAATTTTTTTTTCCATTAGTAACATTCATATTAGAGTCAAAGATTAATAAATTATCAACATACAGGCAAATAATAACATGTGAATTATTCCAAGACTAAAGATATATGCACTTATGACACTTATTTGTTTTAAACCCATTTTCTATCATGCAGAAATTAAATTTTTTATGTCATTGCTTTGGTGCCTGTTTCGAGTCATACAAAGATTTAGAAAGTTTACATACTTTGCTTTCTTGACCTGCTTAAAAAAAAACCACGGGTTGTTCCATATAAATCTCTTCATTTAGGTCTCCATTTAAAAAAGCAATTTTTACATCCATTTAATGAATTTGCAAATCAAAAATTGCAGTCATAACAATTAAAAGTCTAATGAATTTAATTCTTGTTACCGGAGAAAAAGTGTCAAAAAACTCTAGGTCTTCAAGTTGTTTAAAACCTTTTGTAACTAGTCTAGCTTTATATTTATCAATTGACTCATCCGATTTTAACTTTTTTTATAAGACCCATTTGCAACCAATTGTTTTACAATCCGGTGGTAAATCAACTAACTTCCAACTGTTATTAGAAATTAGTAATTTTATTTCATCATTTACAGCCTCTTTCAAAAAATAGCATCATGTGAAGATAAAACTTCTTTTAAAGTGAGAGGGTCATTTTCGACATTATAAACATAAAAATCAGGACCAAAATCTTTTTCTACTCGAGCTCTTTTACTTCTTCTTAACTTAAAATCATCATTTATACTTATATTATTTAAATTAGAAGTAGAAGAACTAGGTAGTGACAAAATATTTTGTTCAATCCTTTGACCCCTACTTTTTTTAGAATCAAAAGGAAATTTATTTTCATGAAAAATAGCATCACTTTATTCTATCACAATTTTATCTTCAAGGTTAAAAATATATAGGTTGTACTGTTTGAAGCATAACCAAGAAAAACACAAGTAGTAACTTTCTTACTCAACTTTGTAATCTTGGGATCCATTAGCTTCACAAAGGCTAGACAACCCCAAACTCTTAGATATCCCAAATTTGTCTTGTGTCTGTTCCACAATTCAAAAGGTGTTAGTTTAGACTTTTTATGAGACACACATGATTTAACACATAACAAGCAGTCAAAGTAGCTTCACCCCAAAACTTTAAAGGTGCACTTGACTCAATAAGCATGACATTAGTTAATTCAACCAAAGTTCTATTTTTCCTTTCAACTACACCATTAGATGCAGGAGAATAAGGCAGAGTAATTTCATGAATTATTCTCAATGATCTAATAAAAGAATTAAATTCATTTGACTCATATTTACAGCCTCTATCATTTCTAATTCTTTTTATTTTTCTTCTAAACTGATTTTCAACCTCATGGAGATAGATTTTAAAATACTCAAAATCATCACTTTTATTTTTCATTAAGTAAACATATGTAAACTTAAAAAAATCATTATAAAAGTGATAAAATATCTATTTTCTCCATGAGTTAAAATTCCTCCAAGCTCACAAATATTAGTGTGAATTAATTCTAATAAATCAATTTTTCTTCCAACTTGAAAATGAGGCCGTTTAGTGATTTTGGCTTTGTTACAAGCCTCACACTTTTCAAAAATCCTTTTTAACCATTGGGATTAATCCTAAACTACTCATGATTCCCACACATTTATCATTTATATGACAAAAATGAGCATGCCAAATATTAGTAGAGGAAAGCATATGAACAGAAGTAGAAATTTTATTCATTTCAACATTTAATCTGAACATCCCATCACATGCATATCCCTTTTCCACAAAAATACCCTTCTTCAAAATTACATATTGATCAGATTCAATAATCTGCTTAAAGCCTGCTTTGTTAAGAAGAAAATTAGCCATCAAATTTTTTTCTAATGGAAGGAGTAAAAAGTACATATTTCAAAGTTAATACCCTTCCATAGGTAAAACACAATTCGACATCTCTCATTCCAAACACTTGAGTAGTATGAGAATCACCAAGCATGATGGTTTTGGGTTCTTCAAAAGGAGTATATTTTTTAAACCAGTCTTTGTCATAACAAACATGACGATTTACACTAGAATCAACCCACCATCCATCAACATTTTCAACTATAAATATTTCTATAATAATCTCCACAAAAGGTTCTTCGGTAACGTTTGCCTGTGGTATAGACCCACGTTTTTGATATTTGAAAAATTGAGCAATATGCCCACTCTTGCCTTAGACAAAGCATGGTCCTCTTTCTTGAAATTATTGATTTTGTGCTTGATTATTTTCACCATTATTTTTCTTAGGAGGTCTACCATTTTTTTCTTATAATTTTTCTTCTTAGGCTTAATATGAGTATTTTCGTTAGAATCAGGATTAGCATTATTCGAAGTAACTAAATTTTCCTTCGATAAGATATTGCTTTCTTCTAACTTCAAAAGTTCATCCTGGCCCCTTGCCTCCTCCTCCATGTGGATTTTCATAATCAGCGACTCAAGAGAGGTTTCCTTTTGTTTGTGGCGCATTGTTTTTTTAATTTCCTTCCAAGAAGGTGAAAGTTTATCAATTATGCCACAAACAATAAGGTTATCCCTGACTTTGATCCCTTCGGATCTAAGCTCTCCAACAATCACAGTGAAGTCTTGAGCTTGATGTACGACTAATTTGTTGTCCACCATCTGGAATAAAAAAAATCAGCTAGCTACTTATTTTTTGCTCCCGCCTCCTCGGTATCATACTTACTCTGCAAGACTTTCTAAATTTTCTTTGCACTAGAGTAAGTTCTATCACAATAATCATAAAAATTATCAGATAGACAATTAAGAAGATAATACTTATATTTATAGGAGTCATCATTATATTTATCACATTTCTCTTGATGAGCAATGTGTTCATCATTATTCATAGAGGTGATATCAACTTTATCTAGATTTTTCTCACTTAACACATAAGAGACATTGAGAAGATTCAAATAAAAAAGTATTTTACCCTTTCACCTCTTGAAATAATTACTGTTGAACCGGAACGGCTTGTTGAGATCTCCCATTTTGATATCCGTAATTTTTTCAATTGTAGCCATGATGAATCTCCTTAAAATTGATGGTAAAAATATCAAAAATATTACAAAATTATTATTATAAATTACAATTGAAAAAATAAATTTTTTTAGACTGAGGCGTGGATATCTCTCACTCTTTAAGAATATTAAAACCTACTGCAGTAAAATATATATTTTCACCGATCCAGCAACATTCACGTTGATTTGTCCCCTCCAGAATACAACAATCTTTTTCACACAATGTGTAATTCAACAACTCTGGACAAAAGTTGAGTCTTAGCTCTACACAATAAAACACCTCCCTTTCAACTTAATAGACTCTCAAAAACTTAAGAACTCTCTATGAATACTTTCTCTAGGTTTTTAGCTTCTTATATTTTTTGAAATGAGCAGAATGCTCACATATATACATAGAGCAAAGGAACAACATCATTTCTAAAATGGCCTACCACTAAAGAACATAATAATAGAATGACCTAGTCTCCCCACAAAAAAAGATAAAATATTAAAAAATTTTAATGGCCTATTCATCCCACTTAAAAAGATTCTTACAAGGTGGAAGACATAATAATGTTCAGCACTAATAATAAAAAATGCAACTACATAATGATCTTTAACGACCAAAATTTTGGTCCCTAACAATCTAATTCTGGTTCTTAAAAGTTAATATTGTCGGAGGAATTTGATTGTCACTCTTTATAATAGGGTCGGTCTCTAAAAGTCAATAACCCCGAGATTTTTGAACTGGTCCTTAATAGAAATTGCAGCCAATAATTTTTTGGTTTCTAAGTCACTTTGAGAGGCCACATTATCGGTCCCTAAAATGGAATGCTTAGTCACTATTTTGTTACGTAAAGATTTTAAGTGATGAGGTTTTTTTTATTCAGAAAGACTTTAAAAGATTAATAATTTGTTTGTTAAATATTTTTTATATATAAGATCAAGAATACTTGTTCAATTTCCAAGAAAAAAGTAAAAAAGACTTCCAAATTAATAATTGAAATGAGTTTTAAAAAGAGAAAACTTTATTAGTCGTGGGAACAATAAGAACATGATGAGGGATGAGGTTTGGGAGTTAAAGGTCAATATGTGAAGAAAAACATTTCTTTCTTTCTCATGGTTAAATAATATTATTTCTTCAGAATTAACACTAAATAATCAATTATCTCAGTATGAATATTGTATATTTCAAGAAGGAAAATATAATTTATTTTCCATTATCTAAAATGTTGTATAGTTTATTTATAAACCAAACAATGGTATGAACTTCCATTTTTCTTTATGACTAGTTCCATATATATGCCCTAATCGTAACATTGGTTTCATACAAAACAACAAACTCTCGTACATCACCACTATTCTTTAATTCATAATAAATAATCTTTATGTGTTGATAGATATTCACTTGACTCATCTAAATTCATACCTAATAATGTACTTTGAGGACATAACATTCAAAAAATTTCATTTAAAGAAAAGTGAGCATGTGATGAAGCAACAATTTGTGTGATAAAGAAAGAAAACCCCTTATTAACCAAGACCAAACAATATTAGAAAGTCGATCAAAATAAGTATTAGAAAGTCGATCAAAATAAGTATCACGCCCCGCGGAGGGGGGGGGCACCCAACACATAACTGTTAGAGACTATTACTATTCCCCAAGCGAACCACTTAGACTCATCACATTCATTCAATCAATAAACTCAGAAAATCAACGGAAGACTAAAGAAAGCAATGGGCACATCTCATCTAGCCTAAAAAAATAATATTATAAATAAAAAGACTAGTAAAAAGAAACTAGCTCAATAAGTCTTAACATCAACATTCGACTCTAGTCTATATATGAAGCCTCTATCACTATCAGGTAGTGCCAATGACAGACCCATGACTACCTCAATCAAAACAAAAGTTAAGCAAATCTAACTGTAAAGCAAGATGAAAATAAAGTAATGAATCCTCCGAAGTAGGGGAGGCTCACCAATCCGCTGAACGTCCAAAGATCTTTAACGGTAAACCTACTGATGATCTCTATCCCATGTATCTACATCATAAAATGATACATCATCAGAATGGCGTCAGTACATGGAATGTATGGTACATAAAATAGCTGAATGAAACCAAAAGGTAGAACAATATAGAAATACAATCAACTCAATATGAAAGTCAATCAATATGTCAAATGTCTATCTAAATCAAGAATAAAGAATAGATAAGTGACCTATCAACCTATCAACTCATCCATCAAATCAGACTCGTCTCAGAAGGACTCATCTTAACTCATCTCGTCTCGACTCAGGGTACTCAAGGTGAGAACTTTTTGGGAGTTTCTCTTAACCAATAACAACCATTTATGAGCTAGTGATTATACAAAAATCACGTTGATGTTGCCACAGTCATTTTGTACTTTCCAGGTAAGGAATGAGTATGATCCATAAGGAATATGAACTCAGCCATCCTCTATTGTTTTAGGGATATAAACTCGAGAGGGGGACCATGAGATGTAATGGTTCAATCCTCTTCTACACTGGGCTGACGTAGGTAATGAGTGCAGATGAGACTCACACTTACTCATTTCAGTGCTTGATACTCCTCCCAAGACTCAACGCTCATAAGACTCCTCCTTATTATCTTAATTAGTCTCATGGAGACTCTCATCATCTTATTAACTCAAACTCAAGGGTCCTTTATCTAACAATTCCTAATGTCCTATAGTTTCCTGTTTATGAAGTGTGGCTCACACCATACATACAAACAAGACTCTAATAGACATGGCTTCATAAACTCCCTAGGGCTCTTGAACTATGTGCTCTGATACCATGTTTATCACGCCCAAGGAGGGTACCTTTAGCGTGGTTGACAAAGAAAATAAAGTTTATGATAATCATCAACATATGAAAACACATGTAATAAATATAATTTCTCAAGAAAATAATCAAGAATCATGCATGTAGACTTAAGAACCTTCAACTCTCATCTAAGATCATTTATGGGGAACATGAGAGAAACATTCTCATACTTGTAGTTTAGCCTTACATACCTGGGATGAGGTTCTTTCAATCTCAAGTTCTTCTTTCTTCTCTCTCAAGTCCTAACTTTCAAGTGTTATGAAAAAAGACTTAGAATGGGGTTTAAGGCCCTATTTACTCATTAAAATGGCCTAAATTAATCGTGTTTTAAGTTTAGGAGGTGTTGAAAATTAACTGAAATGCCCATTAAATTAAAATGGAAAACGTTCATCCCGACCGGTTGCACTACTATCAACTACACCTAATGTGTCAATAGATGATTTATTTGCTCATGAGGAGCCTACCCAGTCTTTCCATGGGAAGAGACCTTGCACAAATGAGGAGCCGGATGAGAGACATATACGTGTGAGGATGGCACAGAAGGAGGAGCTCGAGCTTGCCTTGAGGAGATTGAGGCATGATGAGAAGATGAGACAAGTTCGAGTGATGGAGCAGGTGAAAGGTGCTAGTCCCTTTGGACAGAGTAGCACTGTCGAGAAGACCACCTCAGGGAGAATCTCAAATCTACTCACCTTATAAGGAGATACAAATGACAAAGTAGCACCAGGATCCATCAAAGCATAACAATCAACAATAAAGACTCGAATCACACCCGTCACAACATCTGGTGCATCCACTTTGTCATGTCAATTCTCTATTGCATATAGATGGTTTGTCCCTCCACCTAGTACTAGTGCAACACCTCTTTGGTTACCCCTTGCTGATGGTACTGTGGTAGCAGATTGGGCCTTATTGCTCCACGTCGGACACTCCCTCTGAAAATGACCCAGCTGGCCATATTTATAGCAATCATTCCCTTCATCTCTACATTCTCTCAGATGCATTTTGCCATATTTCCTGAAAGGTAGCCTCCCTTTAGAGCTAAGAGTCACCCTGGCTTACGAACCCTGTGCCCTAAAGTTTGGCTGGCCTTGGGACTTTTGATCATGCCTTTGGCTCGGAGCCGGTGCACTAGCTAAAGATGGTGCATATTTGGAGGACCTTTTTTGGAAGTAGGACTTATCTACCTTGCCCTGCTTGTGTTGACTGGACTCAGGCCCTGCTGACTTGGCCTTCTTTCTTAGATGCTCCTCTCTATCCTTCTTTTTGTCCTCAGTTTCATAAACATAAACCACTGACCTTAAAATATCCATATCCTGAATTAATAATGCCGCCTTACATTCTCTCTTCGCTCTACATAATAAAACACCTCCCTTCAGCTAATAAAAACTCTCAATATTTATGTGAACTTATTATTTTCTCTTGTTCTTTTTGGTTATTGCTCACGAACTTCCTTGTTCTTGCTCTCATATTCGGGACCACCTCTACAGTATACCTAGACAGCTAGATGAATTTCAAGTTATGCTTCTTCACTGTCATCCCATTTTGTTTCAGATTCACGAACTCCTCAACCTTTACCTCTCTCAAATCTTGAAGGAAGAAGTGATCGAGAAAGGAACTCTCAAATTCATCCAAAATGAAAGACTCAGCATCATCACTTCGACTCTCTTCCTACTAATTATACCAAACATTGGCCACATCCTTGAGTTGGTAAGCAACCAGCTCAACTCCCTCAGTCGCAGTGGCTGCATGGTCTTCAACACTTTCCATATCTTATCAATGAAGTTCTATGGGTCCTCTTAAACTTTTGACCCAGTTAGACAAGTGGGTTCATCCTTAGAAAATCTCTTAGCCTAGAAGCAGTCATGGGCTTTAGAGAGCTAGAGTTAGGGGCTGGTGAACCCCAATTCCCATTCTGAGCAGCTACTAAATGGATAAGCATAGCTATGGCTCCTTAAAATTCAGCCTCTAAAGTAGGAGCAAGTGGAGCAGTAGGTGTCACAGGAACACCAGTGGTCCTGGGCGATCGGCCTCGGCCCTTCGTTTCCTTTTGAGGAGCACCTCTGAAGTAGGGTTATCGATAGTACTAGCTGAGGTATTTCTCTGGGTTACTGCACATCTTGGAGGCATGATCTACAATCGCGTAATGCACGAGGAAGAAAATAACTCAAATAGATACAATATTATTAATGAAAACTCGCTCAAAGATTCAAAGGACATGGTTTTGAAATTTTACAATACTTTTAGCAAATCACTCACTCAACGTCTATGAAGCCTCTACTCAACAATCCAAATAGTTTCATGACAGGCCATAGACACCTCAAATAAAAAATAGTGCTCAATAAAAGACAGAAGAGAAAAAGGGCTTCTCCGGAAAGTAGGGAGAGTTCACCAACTCTAAAGTGTACGATCCAGATCTCTGCATTGCGTGGGCTAAAGTCCTTTATCTCCAGTATCTGCATCATTTCATAGGAGTCAGTATGTGGAATGTACAGTATGTCCAACAGCTCAAATATTATCATAATAATAATAATAATAATAATAATAATAATAATAATAATAATAATAATAATAAGCTCAAGAATACTCAGCTCGACTCTTCAACTCATGCTTAGCTCAGTATATAACAGTTTAGAATATTTTATACATTCAAATAATATATATATATAATGAAAGTAAACTCAAGTTTGTAAATCTCATGTTCAATGAAAGTTGCTTAGGAGTTTCTCTTAACCAACATACCTCCCACCATCATAAGTTAGGTGCGTACAATGAATCGACATCGTTTCCACACCCGTCCTATATGTGTCACTACATAAGACGATCAACTCTCTTTTGGATCCAGGGTAAATATCCACTTGAGGGATAAGTCACCAGAATGATGTTATATGACTATCCTACACTGGCAACGTAGTTCTGGGGGGTTAAAGTAAAAATGTACTTGCTCCCCGCTCGGTGCTTGATACTCCTCCCAAGAAGTAAACATGCTCAAATCATCATGTAACTCAATCCTCAATACTCCATCAATCAACTCATCCTCAACCTCATAGAGTTATCTCAATTTGTCTAAAACATTAATCAATTCATTCAATCACATTCAAGTACTCACATATAGTCAACTCAACAATCATGTAACTTATCATGCTTAACTCAATCCAAGCGGTCATTTGGACTCTTTTAACCTTACTCATCATGTTATGTAAACAAGTTTATAATGTAATATGTTTTCATATTCAACGACTCAAGTATTCACAATTCATCATATTAACCTCAACTCAACTTCATAAACTCATTTCACATAGAACATAAATCTCAAGACATAATATAATTTCAAGTAGTAAAGTCTTCATATAATAGCAAGAGAATGAATTAAACTTCCTCATCAACAACTTGTTTTAAATCTCTAACTCAAGTAAATAAAGTGACGTGTAATTATTATAAAAGATTTAGAAAATAGGAGCAACTTACAAGGATAAAATTATCGAAGCTCTACATAATAAAACACCTCCCTTCAGCTAATAAAAACTCTCAATATTTATGTGAACTTATTATTTTCTCTTGTTCTTTTTGGTTATTGCTCTATGTTATTTCGTCTCTATATATACTGAATGAGAAGAATTTGCTCGCCTATTTTTAGGCAACTAAGGTACCTAACAATGCTCAAGAAAAGATTATTAAAGACATAGTGCAAAGAGCATTAAGAGAACAAGATAAAGTGGGTATTAAAAAAATATAAAAGGCACCATAATAAGAATTATTGGAGCATTAAGTCAGTGAGTGGAAGTAACAATGAAATCTTATGGAGCAATTGCTCATTGATGGTGTATGCATTAAACAAAGAATAACATTAAAATTCATACACTAACAATTCTCTTTTTAAAAATTCTCCTTGCACTATCCTGTTAGAACCCATATTTTTGAACATTGGAGCAGTTATAAAAATTTGGGACCTATGTGTTATTATTGAAAAATTTAGGGTCAAGGAGATATTATTTGGAAAGTTTGGCCTTAAAGTGTAATATTACAAAAAAAATGTAGGTGTATTCATCTATATATATATATATATACACACATATACATATGTGTACATGTAAGGCCTATTTTTTTTAATTCTTGAGCAAATAAAAATAAAATATAGAGATATTAATTCAAGTTGGTCCACTCTTGATGTGTGGAAATTCTAGTGGTGCAAGTGTCCAAGTGGGGTCAAGGGTATGTAAATAAATATACATGTTGCCTTAAGTCTTCAAGAAGAAGAACAAGTCCAACACTTAGAGAAAAATCAAGCTCTTCAAGAAGAGGAAATTCAGGTTTTTTGATTCTATAATTATTTTGACACTACAAGCCTAGTATATCGGGTCCTCCAAGTAGCGTGGAAGCGTTAGTTGGCCAAGAAAACACTTTGTTTTTTGAATTTGGCGATTTGAATCCCTTAAAGGGGTTTATAAGGTATGTTGAATTCAACCTTGTTTTTGGTAAATTTAAAGCTTGTATGGGTGTTGGTGTATGTTAAATTGAAAAAAAACCATGAAAGATTGCTTGCTAAAGTGAATTGTGAACTTTGGGGTTAAGGGCCGAAATGGGGGGCATGTGTGTGGATGAAGTCATATTGTCTTAAAATTATGTGATTGTATTTAGTTGGTATAAACATGATCTTTGTGGGGTGAAATAAGTATTGGAAATTGTTTGTATAAATACTTGAAGAGTTGGTCGAATTGGAGTCCATGTATGTAGTTAAATGTTATGTTTTAACGTTGGAAGTATACGTTTGACGTTTGGGTGATGTAATTTAGTTCTTGGAGTATAAAGGGGTATTTGAATATGATAAATATGTATATAAATTGGATACTACCCTGTTTTGTAATTGTGATAAAAATGAGGTTCGTTAGTGAAATTAGTAAAGTTATGGCCTTAGAGAAGACTTACTATTGGTTGTTGGGTTGTTGTTGTTATTATTGTTAATTAATTAAAGTCGAGATGGAATCTCAGGGTAGTCTATTTTAAGGGGAAGTGCCGTCAAAATTTTTATGAAATTAGGGGCAAATTGGGATTTAAGGTTTGAAAAGGATTATAGCTAATTATGAGCATTATTGTGATTTTTGTAGACGTTGGACGTGCAGAAAAGTAAGTTGGGGTGGCTTGACGTTGGAATTAGTTTGACGAAGGAATTGAGGTATGTAAAGCATTTGTTCTATGGCATGACTTAGTAAACTTAGCTAATGTTATGAGTTTCGTAAGATCCCTCTTCCTTTGCACTTTGGGTTCAAATATACCTTATGTCCGTTTCTTGGTATACTTATAGAAATTTAGCTATATTTTGACTCTTGTGCATTTAAAGTCTGTAAGTTGTTTGAACTTCAACTTCATGCTTGTTTAGGTATTCTGTCGTATATAGGAAGTGATTGATGAATGCACAGTTAGTTGCAATTTGATGCAGTTGCTATTTGTCCGTACTTGTTGATGAACAATGGCTTCTGTACAATCATGTGTTTATGTTATCATTATTTATCACAGTTGTTAAAGTTGGCTGCTCAAATATTTTTTGTTCTGCAAACATTTTTGGTGTTAGATTAGTTATTGAATTCAGCAAGTAAAAGACTTTGTAGAACTAGATCATGTTGCAGAGTCCCCCTAGATAGTCACGTGCTCAAAAAACTTCAATTTGAGCATTTCCTTAGTCAAAATATTAGTGCAACTTGTTTCTCATACTATTAGCTGAATACTTCGATAGTACACAAAATAATTTATGGATTCCCTTACTGAAAAAGAATGAAGAGTGAGCTATGTTGACTGTATACATCAACTT
>DF364711.1:8222-25711 GCA_000787875.1 Solanum virginianum | reverse complement strand
TAGTTCTTTCTAAGTGTTTGAATGAAGAGTTATCTCCACAATTATCCAATATAACACCATTCCATGAACATTCTTATAATAACTTATACACATATGAATATATAATAACAGGTCTTGCACCCCTAACACTTAGTTATACTTGTACTATTATCCCCTTATTTCGAAATTTCAAAAATTACCACACAATTTTCTGAATGTCCTAGAAAATAGTAACAGAAATTCCAAGTTCATAACTAGTCCAACGTACTAAATTGTGGCTTCTAACAATTATTACATCATTTGAGTCGTTGTACTTATCGTACATTCTACGTATTGAAACCTTTGGCACTGTATCATTTTATGATGCAGATACTAGATATAGAAGACTACAACCCACGCACCGCTGAGATCTGGATCATACACTTTAGAGTTGGTGAGCTCTCCTTACAGTCCGGATGAGCCTTTTTATCTTCTGTCTTTTATTAATAACTTTATCTATTTGAGATGTCTATGGCATGTTATGGCACCATTTTGATTGTTTAGTAGAGGCTTCATAGACATTGAGTGAGTGCTTTGTTAAAAGTATTGTACAATTTCAAAAATTATTCTTTGAAACTATGAGTAAGTTTTCATTAATAATATTGTACCTATTTGAGTTATTTCTTCTGCTGTTGAGTATGATATGACCATGAGGCCAAGTGGTTCACTCGGAGGCTAGAAATAGTCTTCGCATGCCAGCCATGCCAAAGGTACCCTCCCAGGGCATGACAAACTTGGTATCAGAGCACAGAGTTCTAGAGTCCTAGGGAGTCTATAAAGTCGTGTCTAGTAGAGTCTTGTTTATATGTGTGTTGTGCCCCACTTCATAAATAGGAAACTATAGGACACTAGGAACTGTTTCCCTTTCCTTTGATCTGAGTTCGTGCGATAGAGTTAAAAACTCTAGAAATTTCTTTTCTAACTCATGTGTTATGCGATTGTAGATTATGCCTCCAAGACGTGCAGTAACCCAAATAAATGCCTCAACTAGCATTGCTAAGAACCCTACTTCAGAGGTGCCTCCCTAAATGGAAACAAGGGGCCGAGGCTGACCGCCCAGGACCACTGGTGTTCCTGTGACACCTACTGCTCCACCTGCTCCTACTTTAGAGGCTAAATTTCGAGGAGCCATAGCTATGTTTTTCCATTTAGTAGCTGCTCAGAATGGTAATCAGGGTTTACCACCCCCTAGCTCTAGCTCTCAAGATCCCACGACTGCTTCCAGGCTAAGGGATTTTCTGAGGATGAATCCACCTGTCTACATTGGATCAAAAATTGGAGAAGACCCTTAGAACTTCACTGACGAGATGTGGAAAGTGTTAAAAGCCATACACACAACCAAAACTGAGAGAGTTAAGCTTGCTGCTTATCAACTCAAGGATGTGGCCAATGTTTGGTACAATCATTGGAAAGAGAGTGGAGGTGAGGATGTTGAGCCTGCTGGTTGGGATGAATCTGAAAGTACCTTTCTCGATCACTTTTTCCCTCAGGAGTTGAGAGAGGCAAAGGTTAAAACGTTTGTAAACTTGAAACAAGAAGGGATTACGGTGCAGGAGTATAGCTTGAAATTCATCCAACTATCTAGGTACGCTGCAGAGATGGTCCCGAATATGAGAGTAAGAATGAGGAAGTTCATATTTGGATTAGGTAAACATGTGAAGAGAGAATGCAAGGCAGAATTGCTAATTCCAGAAAAGATATTTCTAGATTAATGATTTATGCTCAGCAAACTGAGGAGGACAAGAAAAAGGATAGAGAGGAGTATCTAAGTAAGAAGGATAGAGAGGAGCATTTGAGTAAGAAGGATAGAGAGGAGCATCTGAGTAAGAAGGCTAGGTCAACAGGGCCTGAGCCTAGCCATAACAAGCAGAGGAAGGGAGATAAGTCCTACTTCCAAAAGAGGACCTCAGGATATGCACTGTCTTCAGCTAGTACACTAACTCCGATTAGGTATGATCAAAAGTCCCAAGGCCAGCCAAACTTTAGGGCACAGATTTTGTAAGCTAGCATGACTCTTAGCTATAAAGAGAGGCCACCTTGCGGGAAATATGGCAAAATGCATCTGGGAGAATATAGAGATGGAGGGAATGATTGTTATAAGTGTGGCCAGCCGGGTCATTTTTAGAGAGAGTGTCTGACGTAGAGCAATAAACCCCAATCCTCTACCATAATACCACTAGCGAGGGGTAACAAATGAGGTGCTGCACCGGTACCAAGAGGAGGGACAAACCGTCTGTATATAATAGGGAATCGATAGGACCAAGAGGATACATCGGATGTTGTGATAGGTATGATACAAATCTTTACTCTTGATTATTATGTTTTAATGGATCTTGGTGCTACTTTTTCATTTGTATCTCCTTTTGTGGCAAATAGATTTAAGATTCTCCCTAAGTGTTTGCTTGAATCGTTTTCCATTTCTACTCATGTTGGTGAGTTTATTCGAGCTGAGAGGATCTATAGAAACTATGTCATATCTATTCTTCAGAGGGATACTTCTACTGATTTGGTTAAGTTGGAGATGGTTGATTTCGATATAATCCTTGGTATGGATTTATTTCATGCTTGCTATGCCTCTGTTGATTGTTAAACTCGAATGGTCATATTCTAATTTCCAAATGAGCCTGTTATTGAGTGGAAGGGAGATTCGGTTGTGCCGAAGGGTAAATTTATTTCTTACCTCAAATTTATTTCTTACCTCAAGACCCATAAATTGAATTCTAAGGGATGTATTTATCACCTCGTGCAGGTTAAATAGGATAATGTTGAGCCCCCTTCTTTTGCGTCTGTCCCAATTGTAAATGAGTTTCCTAAGGATTTGCCTAGAATCCCTCCTGATAGGTAAATCAACTTCAAGATTGATGTTGTTCCTAATACCAAGCCAATTTTCATTCCACCATATAGGATGGCCCCTATAGAGTTAAAGGAGTTGAAGGAACACTTGAAGGACTTATTGGAAAAAGGATACATAAGGCCAAGTGTTTCTCCATGGGGTGCTTCGATCTTGTTTGTACGAAAGAAGGATGGTTCCTTGAGGATGTGTATTGACTATCATCAGCTGAATAAGGTGAAAATTAAGAATAAGTATCCCCTTCTGAGAATTGACGAATTGTTTGACCAACTTTAGGGTGCCACTATTTTCTCTAAGGTAGACCTCAGATCAGGCTATCACCAGTTGAAAGTAAGAGAATATGACATTTCAAAGATGACTTTTCGAACCTGATATGGTCATTTCAAGTTCCTGGTGATGTCATTTGGGTTGACAAATGTACCTGCAGCCTTTATGGACTTAATAAATTGAGTATTCAGAGAATATCTTGACATGTTTGTGTTGTGTTCATCGACGATATTTTGGTGTATTCTAAAAATGAGGAGGAGCATGTCAACCACCTCAGAATTGCTTTGCAGACGCTCCGAGATCATAAGTTGTATGCAAAGTTTTCTAAGTGTGAATTTTGGCTCAGATCTGTGGCTTTCTTAGGTCATGTGGTTTCTGAGGATGGAATTCAAGTAGATACTCAAAAGATTGAGGCGGTTAAAATTGGCCAAGACCAAACTCACTGACTAAGATAAGAAGTTTTCTGGGGCTAGCTGGGTACTATCGAAGGTTTGTTGAAGGATTCTCTTCCATAGTAGCGCCATTGACTAGATTGACTTAGAAGAAGGTCAAGTTCCAATGGTCTAACGAGTGTGAGAAAAGTTTCCAGGAGCTAAAGATGAGGTTGACTACTATATGGGTGTTGACTTTTCCTAGTGGGACTGATGGGTTTGTTATCTATTGTAATTCATTGAGAGTGGGATTAGGATGTGTGTTGATGCAAAAAGAAAAGATTGTTGCCTATGCTTCTAGACAGCTCAAAGTACATGAGAAGAACTACCCCGCTCATGACTTAGAGTTAGCAGCAGTAGTATTCTCTCTCGAGATCTGGCGCCATTACTTCTATGGAGTGCATGTTGATATATTCACGGATCACAAAAGTCTACAATATGTCTTCACCCAGAAGAAGCTTAACTTGAGACAAAGAAGATGACTTGAGTTGCTCAAGGACTACAACATGAGCATTCTCTATCATCCAGATAAGGCTAATATGGTTTTCGATGCTCTTAGAAGGTTGTCTATGGGGAGCACTACCTATGTGAAGGAAGAAAGGAAAGAGTTGGTTAAAGTGGTGCATAGATTGGCCAGATTGGGAGTACAACTTGAAGAAAATAATGTGGGAGGATTTAATGTCTAGAATGAGTCTACTTCATCTTTAGTGTCAGAGGTGAAGGAAAAGTACGATCGAGATTCTATTCTACTGTAGTTAAAAGATAATGTACATAGGCAGAAGGTTATGACTTCGCCAAAGGGAGAGATGGGGTATTGAGGTATCAAGGCAAGTTGTGTGTTACTCACATTGAAAATGTTCGAGAGAGAATTATGGCTAAAGCACATAACTCCAGGTATTCCATTCATCCTGGCTCTACAAAGATGTATCACGACTTGAGAGAAGTCTATTGGTGGAATGGAATGAAAAAGGGATACTGCGAAATTTGTTGCAAAGTGTCCCAATTGTAAGTAGGTCAAGGCTGAGGATCAGAGACCAAGTGGTTTTACTCAGAACATCGAAATTCCAAAATAGAAGTGAGAAATGATCAATATGAACTTTATTACCGGCTTTCCAAGGTCTCAAAAGCAACATGACTCGATTTGGGTAATAGTGGACAGAATGACTAAGTCTGCTCACTTCTTGGCAGTCAAGACAACTAACACTGCAGAGGAATATGCCAAGTTGTATATTCGTGAGATTGTGAGATTGTATGGAGTTCTGTTGTCTATCATCTCGGACAGAGAAGCTCAATTCACCTCTCAGTTTTGGAGGTCATTCCAGAAGGGATTGGGTACTATGGTGAATCTAAGTATAGTCTTCCACCCTCAGACATATGGCCAGGCAAAGCATACTATTCAGACATTGGAGGATATGTTAAGAGCATGTGCTATTGGTTTTAAAGATAATTAGGATGACCATTTGCAGAGTTTTCTTACAATAACAACTTTTATTCGAGTATTTAGATGACCCCATATGAGGCACTCTATGGGAAGAAGTGTAGTTCGTCGATTGGTTGGTTTGAGGTAGGAGAAGCAGAATTGATCAGACCAGACTTGGTTCACCAAACGATAGAGAAAGTGAAGGTCATTCGTGAGAGGTTGAGGACTGCACAGAATCGACAGAATTCTTATACGGATGTCCGAAGAAGAAACTTAGAGTTTGAGATTATTGATTAGGTATATTTGAAAGTATCGCCCATGAAGGAAGTGATGAGATTTGGGAAGAAAGGAAAGCCGAGTCCGAGGTACATTGGCCCCTACCGAGTCATAAAGAAAGTGGACAAGGTTGCATACGAGTTGGAGCTACCATCAGAATTAGCAGCTATCTACCCAATTTTTCATATTTCTATGCTTAAGAAATGTTTGGGAGATCCGCGGTTGGTAGTGCCTGTCGAGATTATTGGGGTTAATGATAGTCTGAGTTATGAGGAAATTATTGTCCAAATTCTTGATCGTCAGGTTTGAAAATCAAGAAATAAAGAGATTGTATCTATTAAGGTATTGTGAAAGAATCAATTCATAAAAGAAGCTACTTGGGAGGCGGAAGAGGACATGAAGGCCAGATAACCCTATTTATTCCAGCCTACCGATGACATGAGGGCTGATGGTAACAATTCCTTCTAAATTCCTACTCATTGAATTTTTTTCCTAAATATGACACAGTTCTAGAGTTCGAGTGAGGATCGATGTGACTTGCTGATGTGATGTAATTATTATATTTGCTGCATTTCTTATTTTATTGATTTTATGAGTAAATCGAGGGATGATTGATTGTTAGAGTTCATAAGAGATTTGTGCTTAACCTATATTCTCTTCATCCGAGGATGAATGATTCCAAGGGGAAGATAATATAACGATCCCGAAATTTCATCTACTTCAGTTGGAATAGTGCAAGGAGGATTTTAAAAAAAAAAAGAAAAAAGTATGTAAATTAATTATTTCGTAGAGATCGAATCAGAATTTGAAGATGTCATAGAAGGAAAAGTTGTTCAGAAAAACGAAATGAGTTATTTTATTATTATTATTATTGTGTGGTTGCATTATTGCATTTGTCAATATTATAGTTTTTGTTTAATAATTCTTTTTGCTTCACTAGGAGCTATTGGATGATCTCTTTATCCACTTTAGAATTTTTTTGATGTCTTGGTTGGCCATTTGTCTTTGGCATTGGTGGTTGAACTATTTTTTTTATTATATTAGTGGTTGGTTTCTTATCTCTTTATTTTCTTTAATGCCTTCGTGGATGTTTACTCTACTTTTTCTGTTGCTTTATGCCTCTATATAAGAGGTCTCATTTCTGATAGTGAACAAGTAGAGAGTAAGAAACACGAAAATACAAGTGAGACAGTGAAAAAATATTTTATATTGTATTCTTCATATTTATCTTTCAATTGGACTTTATCGGCTATTTTACTCTAGTATATTGCTCCTATTTTCTATATCTTTTATAATGAGATATTTTATATAAAGGAGTTTATTTTTACGTACTTTATCATGAGAATATTATTTATGATGCGTTATCAATTTATTTTGAGCATGTAAAGTTAAATTGAACGACCCTACATGTCACTTTATGTACTTGAGTTAAAATTTTAAAAAAAGTTGTTGGTGAAGAAGTTTTATTGTATTTGTTCTCTTGCTATTATAGAGAGTTTTACTACTTGAAACTATATTATGCCCTGAGATTTATGTTCTATATGAAATGAGTTTATATGAAATTAAGCTAATATTAATATGACGAATTGAGAATACTTAGTCATTAAGCATGAAAATATGTTAAATTTGAGAAATTATAAACTTGTTTATATAACATAATGAGTAAAGCTAAAAGAGTCCAAATGACCATTTGAATTGAGTTGAGTATGATGAATTACATGATTGTTGAATTGACTGGAGTTGAGTAATTGTATTTGATTGAATGAATTGATGAATTTTTTAAAAGAATTGAGATAACCCTATGAGGTTGAGGATGAGTTGAGTGGTTGAATATTGAGGATTGGATTAAATGATGAGTTGAGCATGTTTTAGTCTTGGCAGGAATATTGAGCACCGAGCGGGGAGCGAGTATACTTTTATTTTAACCCACAGAACTACATTGCCAATGTAGGATAGTCACACAACCTCTTTCTATTGACTCTTGTCCCGCAAGTGGACCTTTACCCCGAATCCAAGAGAGATTTGATCGTTCTATGCCGTGGCACGTATAGGACGGGCGTGGCAACGATACTGATTCGTTGTACATCATCTAACTTAAGGTGGTGGGAGGTATGTTGGTTAAGAGAAACTCCTAAGCAACTTTGATTAAGCATGAAATTTACATACTTGAGTTTGCTTTCACCAGATATATATGTATTATGTTTAAATGCATAAAATATTTTAAACTGTTATATACTGAGCTGAGCATAAGCTGAGGAGTCGAGGTGAGTATTCTCAAGCTTATTATTATTATTATTATTATTACTACATTTGAGCCGTTGGACTTATCGTACATTCCACGTACTGACACTTTTGGCGCTGCATCATTTTATGATGCAGATACTGGAGATATAGGATGTTAGAACCCGTATTGTGGTATTTTAGAACGATTACAGAATTTGGGATCAATGTTGTAATTTTTGGAAAATTCAGGACTTAAGTGTATTTTTGAAAAGTTTGAGAACTCAAGTTGGAATATTTCATAGAGGTGTGTGCATAAACTTATATATATATATATATATATATATATATACATACATGTGCACATATAAGACTTCTTTAAATTTCTAGAACAATTGTCTTCTTATCAAAGAAAAAAAAATCAAGAGTTATTTAATTAAAAGTTGGGTCCACTCAAGTTGTGTTACAAGTTGATTGGAGCAAGTGTAAGGTCGAGGGGACCAAGTGTAAATAAATATGTACATGTTGCCTATTCTTTCTTCAAGAACAAAGTTCTCCCACACTTATAAAAAACCATCTTCAAGACCAAGAGAGGGAGCTACGGGTTGCTACAGTAGCTCCCATCAAAATCAGAAGTAGTATCAGAGCTAAAAAACCATCTTCAAGACCAAGAGAGGGAGCTACGGGTTGCTACAGTAGCTCCCATCAAAATTGTGTTTTTCGATTCTCTTGTTATTTTGATACTACAAGCCTAGTTTATTGGGTCCCCCAAATAGCATGGAAGCGTTGATTGGGGTCCCCCAAGTAGTGTGAAAGCGTTGGTTGGTCAAGAAAATACCTCGTTTTACGGATTGGGCGATTTAAATTTCTTAAAAGGGGTATAAGGTATGTTAATTTTTATCTTGTTTTAGTTAAAATTAAAGCTAGTATGCATGTTGGTGGATATATAATTGAAAGAAAACCATGAAGAATTGCTTGTAAAAATGAATTGTGAGATTGGGGAAGTTGGGTTCGAAATTGGGGATGAGTATGTATATGAAATTATATTATTTTAAAACCATGTGATTGTGTTTAATTGGCGTTAAAATGAACTTTGTGGGGTAAAAGAAGTATTGAAGATATTTTGTATGTATACTTGAGGAGTGGGTCGAATTAGGGCCCTTGTAGGTAATGAAAGGTTATGTTTTAACTTCGGAAGTTTACGTTGGACGTTTGAGTGATGTGATATGGTTCTTGGAGTATATAGAAGTGCTTGAATATGGCAAATAGGTAACTAAAGTGTATGCTTCCCTGTTTTACATTTATGATGAAAATGAAGTTCGTTAGTGAATTTAGTGAGGTTATGGCCTTAGGAAGGTTCATTGTTGGTTGTGGGGTTGTTGTTGTTATTGTTGTTGTGGATTAATTAGAGCCAAGATGGATTCTTGGTGTGGTCCAGAATAAGGGGAAGTACTGGCAAAATTTTTATAAAATTAGGAGCAAAACTTGGGATTTAAAGGCTCGTAAAGGATTATAGCTAATTATGAACGCTATTGTGATTTTTGTAGACGTTGGACGTCCGGAAGAGTAATTTGGATTGACTTGACATTGGAGTTAATTTGGCGAAAAAAGAGAGGTATGTAAAGCATTTTGATTTATGGCATGGCTTTGGTAAACCTTGTTATGGTTATAAGTTCCCAAAAATCTCTCTTACCTTGTAAATTAGGCTAGTACAAGTCCTATGTTTGGTTCTTGGTAGTACAATGGAAATTACTCATATTTTGACCCTTATACCTTTAAAATCCGGAAGTTGTAAAAAACATGGAAAGTTTGATAAGGTTGTAGGAATATATTTTTTCAAGACTTGAAAAATGTCAATATCCATAAATTTTGATAAAACACCCGAATTGCCTAAAAACTAATTTGAAACATTTTATAATAGTTTGTAAGATATAAAATAAGTATGTTTCTTCTAAAGCGCCATGACATATTTTTCTTGAAAATTTACAACTTTAATAGAACTTAAGATAAATAATGCATTATTTTTGGACATGAACATTTTACTACTATTTTGAGATTTTTGATAATGATTTTGTGTATATGGCTTCTCACGACTCTATTTGTGCCTATTATGACCTTGTTCACCGGTTCCTGGGATGATTGTTGTTGTGCGTAATATAATATATATATATATATTCTGAAGGTGGCTGGGTACGGCGGGGTTGGCTCGGCCCAAGGGTCGGTTTTGCTTAGTTTGGTCATATGGTGAGATTGGGCCTTTGGTTTGGTGGCTTCATGCCACATTTACTATAAGATTTGTGAGTATAGGGACGCGGGTTCACTTATCCCACGTTTGTGATTTGTGTCGGAGATTTTCAGAGATTTGAACTTTCTGGTGTGATGCTGTGGTATGGCGCGAGGTTGGAGGTCGTCATCGTTCCTGTACGTTATGCATCTATTTGGTATTTTGAAAACCAAAAGGAAATTTTTTCTGATAGTTGCATATGAGTTTGACTTCCATGCTTCTGTAGGTCTACCACTCATATTTATACATATGCTTTCTGCTTTACATATTTGGTACGTATTTGGTACTGACCCCCTTTCTTCGGGGGCTGCATTTCATGCCCGTAGATATAGACGCATAGAGTAGCGAGCCACCAGCTTAGGATCCTTGTCTACCTTTTGAAGAGCTCCTTTGCTCCGGAGCAACTTTTTGGTATACATGTTATTTCTTTATTTTGTATTACGTTCATTTGAGGGTACGACGGGGCCCTGTCCTGTCCTATGATTCAGTCTATTTGTATACAGGTCTGTGGACTTCTGTGAGTGTGGGACATGTTAGTTTGTATATTATGTACGTATGCTGTGTATGTTGGGCGATTTAACCACAGCGGTGACCTTGTCGGCCTGCATGTATATATATATATATGTATGTATTGTATGCTGGGATTTTTTGTATGCAGGTGGGTAGTTAGTAAAACAAAGGAAACTTTGCCAAAATTTCTGTAAATGAGTTAGTTATTATAATTAGATTCTGGCTTAGCAAGTTGTGCCTGAGTACCCTAATCAGGTACTAGTCACGGCCCACAGGTTGGGTCGTGACAGAAGTAGTATCAGAGCAGTTAATCCTCGGAATGTCCACAGACTGTGTCTAGTTATCTCATATCTTAAGGCCAGCAGGATGATTAGAAAAGGGTATCTCTATCACCTGGTTCGAGTGCATGACTTGGATGCAGAATCTCCAACCCTCCAGTTAATCCCTGTAGTTAATGAGTTTCCGAACGTATTTTCAGATGAACTTCCTGGCCTTTCTCCAGAGCGATAGATCGTGCGTTAGAGCGATGTTAGTAGGATGATTCCTTTCCTGACAGAAATTATTTTGATTTCAGATAAGCCGCCGAGGAAGGCACCAGCCAGCCGCAGGGGCAGGCCTGCAGCAGTAGGTGGGGCTCGATGAGGTCGGGGAGTTACTAGGGCCCGTGATCAGCCGGAGACAGAGATTGTACCCCCGACAGCTGGTTCAGTTACTCCACCAGCTCTAGAGGTTCGGGCGCCAGAAGCTTCAACTCCCCAGCCAGGCGCAGAGATCGGGGAGCTACGGGAGGTAGTATAGTTACTAACTTAGATTGTGGCACATCAGGCCCATAGTCAGGAGGCTGGAAGTAGTCAGGCAGCCCATCGGGATAGTTCTCGGGCTTGTGATTTCTTGGCAAGTGGACCACCAGAATTCTTTAAGTCCAAACCTTCAGAGGACCCTCAGGAGTTCGTGAGACAGATGCAGTGGACATTAAGGGTGGTTGGAGCATCTGAAGTGGAATCTGTAGAGTTGGCATCCTATCGGCTGCATGATGTTGCAACGAATTGGTACGAGGTATGGCTGTTATCTAGAGGTGAGGGTGCCCCGCCAGCTATTTGGGGCGAATTTACTGAGGCATTCCTGGCTCACTTTTTACCTCAAGAAATCAGGCGCACCAGGGAGGATAAGTTTCTAATGCTGAGATAATGACGCAGGTCGGTCCGAGAATACAGCCTGGAATTTGATTCTTTGGCTTGATATGCACCTGCACATGTTTCCAGCATGACAGATTGTATGCATCGCTATATTGTGGGGCTAGATCATATTATGTTGATAGTTGTTTGGTGATGGCTGCCCAACCTGGGATGGATATTCCCGCATCCAGGCCTATGCCCAGGGTATGGAGGATCGTTGTCGAGGACGCCAGGCGGATAGGACAGACGATAGAGGGCCACTCAAGAGGGCTAGGTCATCCGGTTCAGCAGCAGATTTCTGGGGCAGGCAGTTTCAGCCGCAGTAGAGTGGGCCTCCTTCTCAACTGGTATGGAGCACACCTTCGCAGACCCCCAGTAGGAGACCAGCTGGTACTAGTCAGTCAGGGGCAGGACCGGGTCCCAGTAGCCAGCCAGGATTTTTCAGACCCCTGTGTCCACATTGCGGGAAATGACACCCGGGGGAGTGTTTTCGTGCTACAGGAGGCTGTTTTACTTGTGGTCGTTGGGGCCACCAGATGCGGGATTGTCCTAAAAGAGTTGGTGTAGAAGGGTCAGCCCAGACTTCTGGCGCAGTTGGAGCTTCTTCTTCTGCTTCGATAGCTATGCGCCCTACGGGGCGAGGTACTCCAGCGGCAACAGGTGGTGGCAGAGGTTGTGGTGGAGCTCCAGGTTCTAGTGGTCCTTCAAACCGCATCTATGCTCTAGCCAGCCGACAGGATCAGGGGGCATCGCCTAATGTAATTACAGGTACATTATTGTTTATTCTTGGGCGATGTATGTGTTGATTGATCCTGGTTCCACTTTTTCGTACATTTCTCCATTGGTTGCTTGCACAATTGATATAGAGTCTGAACCAATAGAGCCTTGTGAGGTTGTCACACTGATAGGTGAATCTATTATGGTTAGTAAAGTTTATAGAAACTGCCCGGTATCTGTTTGTGACCACTGTACTCAAGCTAATTTGATAGACCTAGATATGACAGATTTTGATGTAATTATGGGCATGGATTAGCTAACTTCTTGCTATGCTAAGGTTGATTGTCAAAAAAAGGTAGTTCAATTTCAGTTCCCAAGAGAACCAGTTCTAGAATGGTCAAGTAATATTGCAACGCAGAGGGGTAAGTTTATTTCATACCTCAAGGCTAGCAGGATGATCAGAAAAGGGTATCTTTATCACCTAGTTTGGGTACATGACTTGAAAGCAGAACCTCCTACTCTCCAGTCCGTTCCTGTAGTTAATGAATTCTCGAATGTATTTTCGGATGAACTTCCCGGTCTTCCTCCCCAACGGGAAGTGGAGTTTACTATAGATTTATTGCCCGACACTCAGCCTATCTCGATCCCTCCGTACAGAATAGCACCAGCTGAATTGAAAGAATTGAAGGAGCAGCTGAGGGATCTATTAGAGAAAGGTTTTATTCGGCCTAGCACTTCACCCTAGGGAGCTCCGGCATTATTCATAAGGAAGAAGGACGGGTCGCTGCGGATGTGTATTGACTACCGGTAGCTAAACAAGTTAACTGTTAAGAATAAATACCCCCCCCCCTAGGATTGATGATCTGTTTGACCAGTTGCAGAGAGCTAGATACTTCTCGAAGATAGACTTACGCTCTGGTTATCATCAAGTGCGAGTACGGGAAGAAGATATCCCTAAAACAGCATTCAGAACTCGCTATGGGCATTATGAATTCAGAGTTATGTCCTTCAGGCTAACAAATACTCTAGCGGTGTTCATGGACCTTATGAATTGAGTGTTCAAACCATTCCTAGATGTGTTCATGATTGTATTCATTGATGATATTCTAGTTTATTCTCGGTCAGATGAGGATCATGCAGAACACTTGAGAATGGTACTTGGCATTCTGCGTCACCAAAAGTTGTATGCTAAATTCTCTAAATATGAGTTCTGGTTATCTTCGGTGGCATTCTTGGGCTATGTTATAGGAGCTGACGACATCTGGGTAGATTCCTAAAAAATTAAGGCAGTAAAGAATTAGCCTAGACCTACAACGCCAACTGAGGTGTGTAGCTTTTGGGGTTAGCTGGATACTACAAGAGGTTTGTAGAGAAATTTACTTCTATAGCAGCGCCTTTGACAAGGCAAACGCAAAAAGGGGCAAAGTTCTAGTGGTTCGATGCCTGTGAGCGCAGCTTTCAGCTATTGAAGGAAATATTGACTACAGATCCAGTTTTGACTTTGCCTGAAGGTCCAGATGGGTACGTAGTTTATTGTGATGCTTCTCGTGTAGGCTTGCGGTGTGTATTAATGCAGCACTGCAAAGTGATAGACTATGCTTCCAGGAAGCTTAAGAAGCACGAGCAGAATTATCCTACCCATGATTTGGAGTTAGCTGCGGTGATCCATGATCTGAAAATTTGGAGGCATTATTTGTATGGCATTCATGTTGATATTTATACTAATCACAAAAGTCTCCAGTATATATTTAAGCAGAAAGAACTGAACTTGCGGCAGCGGCGGTGGCTAGAATTGTTGAAAGAGTATGATATTGATATTCTCTACCATATAGGGAAAGCCAATGTCGTAGCAGATGCGCTCAGTCGCAAGTCCATGGGCAGTTTAGCTGACACACCTCCAGAGAAGAAGGAGATAACTTATGATATTCAGCAGTTAGCTAGTCTGGGAGTTCGTCAGGCAGATTCTGGTAATGTAGGAGTTTCTGTTCGAGGCATAGCTGAATCTTCTATTGTAGCAGTAATTAAGCAGCGTCAATACGAGGATCCTGTCTTAGTTCAATACAGAGATATAGCCCTGGCAAAGGGACAGACCCCATTTGAGCTCTCCCCCGAAGGAACTTTATTGTTCAAAGGCATGTTATGTGTACCAAATGTTGCAGAATTGCGACGACAGATTTTGGGCGAAGCTCACTATGCCCGTTATTCTATTCATCCTGAGTCAACAAAAATGTACCATGACCTCAGATGCTTACATTGGTGGGATGGCATGAAGCATCATATAGCAGAGTTTGTTGCCCAGTACCCGAACTGTCAGCAGGTGAAGATAGAACATTAGAAGCATGGCGGGTTGTTGCAGGAAATGGAGATACCAACGTGGAAATGGGAGATTATCAATATGGAATTTATTACAGGCTTGCCTCGCACTTCACGAAGGTATGACTCTATTTGGGTTATTATTGATAGATTAACAAAATCAGCTCATTTTCTTTCAGTTCGAACTACCTACTCGGCTGAGGACTACGCCAGATTGTATATCAAGGAGATTGTGTGCCTTCATGGTGTTCCAGTATCCATTATCTCCGATAGAGGTGTCCAGTTTACGGCAAATTTCTAGTGGTCATTTCAGGCAGGTTTAGAGATGCAGGTAAGTCTCAGCACAGCATTCCATCCCCAGTCCGATGGCCAAGTCGAGCGTACTATTCAGACACTAGAAGATATATTACAAGCCTATGTGATGGATTTTTTAGGTAGCTGGGATGAGCATTTATCGTTGATTGAGTTTGCATATAATAACAGTTACCATTCTAGCATTCAAATGGCACCATACGAGGCATTATATGGTAGGAAGTGTTGATCACCGATCGATTGGTTCGATGTTGGTGAGACGGAGTTGATTGGACTAGACATGATCCAGCAGGTGGTGGAGAAAGTGAAACTCATTTAGGAGCGGTTATTAGCAGCTCAGAGCCAGCAGAAGTCTTATGCAGATAATCATCGTCGTCCTTTTGGAGTTTTAGGTTGGAGACTGGGTTTTCCTGAAAGTATCACCCATGAAAGGAGTTATGAGATTCGGTAAGAAAGGGAAGCTCAGTCTAACGTACATTGGTCCATATCAGATTGTCCGCAGCATAGGTAAGATTGCCTACGAGTTAGAGTTGCCAGCTGATTTGGGAGGAGTACACCCGGTATTTTATGTTTCCATGCTTCGTAAATGCATTGGTGATCCTTCCAGAATTTTTCTTGTGGATGATATACAGGTTACTGAGGAGCTGACTTATGAGGAACAACCCGTAACTATATTGGATCGTCAAGTCAGAAAACTACGAAATAAGGATGTAGCCTCAGTTAAGGTGCTATGGCGTAATAATAATAGAAAGGAGATGACTTGGGAAGTGGAAGAGCTAATGAAGAAGAAATACCCTCAATTATTTCCCGTATCTTCAAGTAATTCTCTCCTTGTTTAAGCATGATGTATGATAGTTAAGCTATTCATTATTGGATGTTGTATTATAGAAGTTGAAAACTCACATGGTTAGTATGGCATTCCAGGACGAATGTTCTTAAGGGGAGAGGATGTTAGAACCCGTATTGTGGTGTTATAGAACGATTACAAAATTTGGGATCAATGTTGTTTCGCGGACGAATGTTCTAAAGGGGAGGAGGATGTTAGAACCCGTAATGTGGTGTTTTGGATCAATTACGAAATTTAGAGACCAATGTTGCAATTTTTGGAAAATTCAGGACTTAAGTATATTTTTAAAAAGTTTGAGAACTCAAGTTGGAATATTTCATAGAGGTGTATGTATAAGCTTATATATATATACATGTGCATGTGTGACTTCTTTAATTCTTGGAACAAATTGTTTCTTATTTTTTTTACAAGAAGAAAAAAATCTGAGGCGTGTGTGTATAAATCCATGTATATATACATGTGCACATATAAGACTTCTTTAAATTTCTAGAACAATTGTCTTCTTATCAAAGAAAAAAAATCAAGAGTTATTTAATTAAAAGTTGGATCCACTCAAGTTGTGTTACAAGTTGATTGGAGCAAGTGTAAGGTTGAGAGGACCAAAAAGAGAGGGAGCTACGGGTTGCTACAGTAGCTCCCATCAAAATTGTGTTTTTTGATTCTCTTATTATTTTGACACTACAATCCTAGTATATTGGGTCCCCCAAGTAGTGTGAAAGCGTTGGTTGGTCAAGAAAATACCTCGTTTTACGGATTGGGCGATTTAAATTTCTTAAAAGGGGTATAAGGTATGTTAATTTTTATCTTGTTTTAGTTAAAATTAAAGCTAGTATGCATGTTGGTGGATATATAATTGAAAGAAAACCATGAAGAATTGCTTGTAAAAATGAATTGTGAGATTGGGGAAGTTGGGTTCGAAATTGGAGATGAGTATGTATATGAAGTTATATTGTTTTAAAACCATGTGATTGTGTTTAATTGACATGAAAATGATCTTTGTGGGGTAAAAGAAGTATTGAAGACAGTTTGTATGTATACTTGAGGAGTGGGTCGAATTAGGGCCCTTGTAGGTAATGAAAGGTTATGTTTTAACGTCAGGAGTTTACGTTGGACGTTTGAGTGATGTGATATGGTTCTTGGAGTATATAGAAGTGCTTGAATATGGTAAATAGGTAACTAAAGTGTATGCTATCCTGTTTTAAATTTTTGATGAAAACGAAGTTCGTTAGTGAATTTAGCGAGGTTATGGCCTTAGGAAGGTTCACTTGTTGGTTTTGGGGTTGTTGTTATTTTTGTGGATTAATTGGAGCCAAAATGGAATCTCAGGGTAGTCCTGAATAAGGGGAAGTGCTGGCAAAATTTTTATAAAATTAGGAGCAAAACTTGGGATTTAAGGCCCGTAAAGGATTATAACTAATTATGAACGCTATTGTGATTTTTTTTGTAGACATTGGGCATCCGGAAGAGTAATTTGGATTGGTTTGACGTAGGAGTTAATTTGGCGAAGAAAGAGAGGTATGTAAAGCATTTTGGTTTATGGCATGACTTTGGTAAACCTTGTTATGGTTATAAGTTCCTAAAAATCCCTCTTACCTTGTAAATCGGGCTAGTACAAGTCCTATGTTTGGTTCTTGGTAGTACAATAGAAATTACTCATATTTTGACCCTTATACCTTTAAAATCCTATGTTTCGTTCCTGTACGTTATGCATCCATTTGATATTTTAAAAACCAAAAGAAAATATTTTCTGATGTTTGCATATAAGTTTGACTTCTATGCTTCTGTAGGTCTACCACTCATATTTATACTTGTGCTTTCTGCTTTACATATTCGGTATGTATTTCGTTC
>DF364712.1:3351-22769 GCA_000787875.1 Solanum virginianum | reverse complement strand
CTATATGGTTAGATCAGTAGGCAAAAAGTATATGTTACTACTTGGAATGTGCTAAGTATATGGGGTGCAATGTAACAAGGAACATAAGCCATAATAATCAAGATACATAACGATAATTAATGGACTCAAGCTCAATATGACATATATAATTAATGCTTAAGTTAAAACATGCATGAAGATAGTCAAACTTACATAATATATTACAAGCTTAATCATAACTTACGTAACTTATAGAACATAAGAACATGGCATGAGTGGTTCATTCAATACCTTGTACTAGAGGGTGAGGAATATAGCTTAGGTCATAACCCCTTCTAGTAGGTATTGAATAGTACATGAGGGTGAAGAATATAACATAAGTAATAATCCCTTCAAGTAGGCACTAGATAGTGCATAGTATTAAATCGTACATGAGGGTGAGGAATATAGCTTAGGTCATAACCCCTTCTAGTAGGTATTGAATAGTACATGAGGGTGAAGAATATAACATAAGTAATAATCCCTTCAAGTAGGCACTAGATAGTGCATAGTATTAAATCGTACATGAGGGTGAGGAATATAGCTTAGATCATAACCCCTTCATGTAGATACTTACCTTGTACTAGAGGGTGGGGAATATATCTTAGGTCATAACCCCTTCTAGTAGACTTGACAATTCATATGAGAATAAAACATAGAATAAAGGCTCAATAATTTACTTGCAAATCACAGAAACTTTTCATGAGTTTAATACATGCTTTGGAGCCCATGAATTACCATAACATGCTTGTTTTGAAAATGGTACAATAATCTTTCGTTAAAATAAAAATTCTTGTCAAGTAAATTTAGTCAAACATTGTTACAACCCAGCCCCGTGGGTTGTGACTAAGGCCCGAATGGGGCTCCAAATGCAAACACAAAGCCGGATTACTAACAAATAGTTTATATTTATAAAAATTTCGACAGAGTTTCCTTTGTTTTACTGACTATCCCAAAATGACCTGCATATCAGAAGATACCAACAGAATTTAGACAGAGCTAACAGAATATCACATAGACATATACGGGCCGACAAGGCCGCCATGGCGGGTAAAATTGCCTATCAAACACATCATGCAGGTCTTAAGCAAACAGACTGGGCACAACCCACATGTGTATATATCCACAGACCTCTAAAAAACTGACAGAATCATAGGACGGGACAAGGCCCTGCCATACCCCTGAACAGATATACAAAATGCAATGAACGAAAATATACATATATACCAAAAGTGGGCTCCGGAGTAAGGGAGCACTTTAAACAGTAGAAGGATGTCTTAAGCTGGGGGGGTCACCAAACTATACGTCGGTACCTGCGGGCATGAAAATGCAGCCCCCGAAGAAAGGGGGTCAATATGAAATACGTACCGAGTAAGTAAACCAGAATGTATATCCTGGCCCTTGGGCAAGCCGACCCGCCGAACACAGCGTAACACCAGAATATGTATATATCATAATGTGCACGAGCAGAGTCGTGAGTAATCATATACATAAAATCATTATCATAAATCCCAAAATATAAGTAAAATATTCATATTCGAAATCAAAATAAGATTTATTTCAAATTCTTTCAAAGTTACCAGAATTGCATAAAAGGGCTTTGCGGGTTCCGTGGCCGATGAAAACCCGAATTGGCCCACTTAAGAGGAACATACTTATTCTAGATCTTACAAACTCTTACGAAGCATTTCATAATAGTTTCCAAAGAAATCCGAGCTTTTTATCAAATGTTACGAACAATTATAGTTTTAGAACCAATAAAGAGTAAATGCTTTCAAAATTTCTTAAGTTTCACATTTTCTTGCAACTTACAAATTTCAAAGACATCAGAGTCAATATTATGACAAATCCACATAAGAATGCCAAAGAATAAATACAGACCATACACATGCTCAGATTGCGAGAATAGAGTACCTTCGAGGATCATATCATAGCCTAACTCAACTAAGTCATGCCAAAAAGAAAGGTTGTTTTACATACCTTCAATGCCCTCCAATTCAATCCAACCGCAAACCCAATCCAACTTATGCTTTAGATCACCCAAAGTCTAAAAGGTAACAATGGAAGGTCATTATTTACGGCCCATAAATTCCAACTAGCAAAATCTACCTGCTGAAAAGCAACCTGTGCAGTAGCCTAAAGCAACTTCCCATTTTTTTCCCTTAATATAGAAGAATCACCAACAACAAAGTTATGAGGATGACCCTTAACACAGAGAGTTTCATCAGTTTTTGCTTGCCCCCTAGCATTTAGAGGAATATCGTAAGGTCTATCCCTAAGTTCCAACCGAGGAAGTAGTGGTTTAGATCCAATAGTCCATAAAACTAAATCTTCCTGTATAGTCTGCTCCTGCAAGCCCCTTTCAGCAGGCTGCAATTCAAGTATTACACTTTCAAAATGATCAGCTGCTGAGTCCATACTTTTAGGTTCAGCATCAGAGGTTTGAGGCACAACTCCTTTTGTTATGCACCGGACAAAATAACCAAGTATGAGTTTAACTTTCCTGGATGAAAGTACCTGAAAAAAGATTTTAATGTTACATCCTTGTTTCCTACAGGAGCATTTGACAAGATTGTCTTATCAACATTAATTGCTTGTACAATTCCCTTTCCTTGCAACCTTTTCGATATTGTGGCAGCTAACTCAACTCCACCATAACCATATCCAACTACTGCTACTCGTATTGTAGAGTCCTGACTGAAGTTCTTGCGCTCTAATTCTCTTCGCTTTTTATCAACCCTATGAGCATCCTCTAGGGTAGAAAAAGGCAAGGCAAGCGCCTGGAACAATATCAATTTTGGCCTCAGCTCCTATAGCAAGGACCAACCAATCATATTCTATATGGAGACCGCATTCAAGATGAACAGTCCCAGGTGTAGGTGCATTAGTTCCTAAGTGGTCACATGGATATAAGCATTTTACCCTGTCCTTGAAGAACCTCACATTAGTATTTGCAAGCAAGTCTGAGAACTGTGGAGCAATTTCTCATTTGGCCTCAACACTCCACATAAACATGTGAATGGTTTCCAATCCTTGTTTCACCCTATAATGATCATATTATGCTAACTAAGCATCAATTTCACAATTCCAGTACAATACATCACTACACAACATATATACACTCACACGGCCAACACTTGTACCCACATAACTCATTTTCAACATCTATTATTCCATGATTTTCCTTCAGTTTAACATACTACAACATACATACAACCTTTGTAACACATAAAACAACATTAAATATCACCTTACCACTTCAACTCCTTAAATGAGCTAGGGTTCCAAAAATAAGAAAAGAAATATTTTCTTGCTCCAACAACTCCTTCAAGCTACTTAGGAGACCCAATATAGTAGCCTTGTACCATCAAAACAATTTGGAAGTGAAGAAAAGGAATTTCAAGTTTCCTTGTGCAAAGCCAAGAGTGTTCTTGGAAATGGTCTTCATCTTGTTCTTGTTGCTAGATTTTTTTTATAAGTATGTAAATGAATACAAGATAAGGGACATTACATATACATATATACATATATATATATAAGCAATGTCTTGGTCCACCTATATACTTGGACCAATAGAAATCCAACACCATTTTAAGAGCACCACCAAAATTTCTCCAAGAACCTAACTTTGAAAAATTTCACTTTCGGTCCCAAACATTTCCTAATCGATCCAATTAAGGACATACGGTTCCTAATATCCTCCCCCTTAAAATATTCATCCTCGAATGTTAAACCCACCTTGCAAGTCATAAAAATAATTTTAGGGGGAGTTTCCTTCTCAATTATCATAATAATCCACTCAATGATCTATATTGCAGTGGAATATATCCTCTCCAATTCTAACCTGTTGACTAGAAAAAAAATATTTTGAAAAAATATTGACAAGCTGTAGCTGCAATGCTCTCATCAATGATCTATATTGCAGTGGAATATATCCTCTCCAATTCTAACCTGTTGACTAGAAAAAAAATATTTTGAAAAAATATTGACAAGCTGTAGCTGCAATGCTCTCATCGCCCTGTACCCACTCTTCATCACCAGTGCAAACTTTATGGATGAATAATCTTCTTTTTCAACCCCTCACCAAGGCATGAAAATGCTTAGAGTTGGCATCTCCTTCCTTGAACCAATGAAGTTGAGTCTTTTGTTTGAGAATAGACTCTTCCAACTTCAGAAGTCTTATTTACTTAGCATTTAGACAATGAATTTTGGTCCTGTTCTCCTCACTGTTATACTGAAGAATTTATTCCTCAGCTATCCTGACCTTCTCTTCTTGTTGTTTTACGTTCATGTAGATATCACCATATTCTCTTTTAGACCAAGCACTAAGAGTGGCAGACAATTTTTTTTCATTTTCTGCTGAAACCTCTCCATATGATTGCTTGTAACATCTCTACTACAACATGTTTCAACTTTACCCAAGAAGTTCTCATTTTTTGTCCAACAGTGTAGAAACTTGAAGTAGTTAATAGAATTATTTTGTTTAGAAGTCATTTCTATCATCAATAGAGTGTGATCTCAGCTCACAGTAGGTAGATGTTCAAAAGTAGTCTGGGGCATAACCTCCAACCATTTGTTATTAACCAAAGCTCTATCAAGTCTCTTCCATATTTTAGCCTCAGCTGCACTTTGATTACACCAAGTGAAAGGTTGGCCATTACACCCAAGATCAGAGAGTCCACATGCTTCTATAACACTAATGAACTTAAAGCTCTTATTCATATTATACATCAAACTTCCCTTCTTTACTTTAGATGTAATAATTACATTAAAATCTCTAATCAAATACCAAGGAACATCCTTAGTTGAAAAGTGCAATAATCTGTCCCATAATGGTCTTCTGAAATGGTCTCTACATTTAACATATATGAATGATATAAATTTTTTTTTGACAAAACTGGACTTTTTAAATCTTACAAGTAATCTGCTGCTCATCTGATTCAATGATGTTATAATTGTAGTCAGAATTCCATAATATCCAAATCTTGCCATTTGGGTTACTCACAGCATTATCAATTTCTAACTGTACTTTAGTACTGTTGAGATATGAATCATTAGCAAATGGTTCAAGGATTGCAATCAGCCTAAAGTTTCACATCTCCTTGAGATTCTAGAGTCTCTCTAATGATCCTTTGGTGTTTATCCCCCTAGTATTCCAGCAAATGGCTCTTATCATTATAAATATCTATTTTGGGATCTTGTAGTTGGTCTCCCCGCATTAGCAGATATACTTCTGATAGGAAGTTAAGTAGTATGTCTATTAGCCTTTCTTCCTCTAAAAGATAGACCATGATTCCCAAAAACTTCATGTATCTCAGCTTGGATTTCTTTTTGAGGATTAGAACTAATATCAGCATTAAGGCGTGCAATAGGTGGTACATCAGTAATATCATCTTCTGATTTGTTTTCTTAATCAAATTCATCCTCTAAATTTAGGAATACATACTCATCATTGATGATATGTATAGTATTAGGACAGTAATCATCTTTGGAACCATGTGGAATTTGAGAAGAAGATATGTGAGTCTTATCCTGTTTAGATTCTCTAGCAATTTTCTTCTTGATGGCATCTCTTTGGTTCTTACTTAACCGGCCTTGAGATTTGTTATTAGGAGATTTTAGTTGATCTAGTCTTTGTATGTCCCCCTAAACAAGATTCTTATTCGTATTAGGTTCAAATAACCCTTGTTGAATGATAGTTGCATCAGTAATAACGTTATCACCGCTAATCACTGATGATTGACCAGTATCCGTATGCTGAATTTCAATAGGCTGAAAATGCCGAATATTATTTTCAACATAGTGAATGATAGCAGGTTGCTCCTGTCCTTTCCTATCCACACCTATAATGGACAATGGGGGCTTGGGCTTTGGTATCATAGAGTTAGTATTTGTGCATACTGCTGTATCAACAATCCCACCATCATTTGGCTATTCCTTTTGAAGAGAAACGGCCTGATGTTGAGTAACACTCCCTAACTTTTTTGTACCCTTATTACCACTTTGACTTACTTCTTCCTTGGTATGTGTGGTTTGATCTTGACCAACAAGATCAATATAAACATTGTTAGAAATATTAAATAAGGTACTTGCCTGCTCAACTTTGTTGTGATGGATTGCAGTGTCCCTTTTCTAATTGTTAAGAGCTTGGTTCTTGCCTTGCATCCTTTTCTGATTGTGCCACTGATGTTGCTATTGTTTATCCTTATGAAGCTACGTACCTCTGTCGGCATCGTAGGCCTAGGCCAATTCTTTATGGCCTCGATCTTTTGGGAATTCACTCGGACGCCATCAACTCCTATAATATGCCCCAAAAATGCCACTGAAGACAACAATGATTCGCACTTATAAAGTTTAGCATATAACTTCTGGTGCCAAAATGTGCCACGCACCGTCTTTTGATAATCCGCATGCTCATCTTCTAACCGCAAATAGGCCAGGACGTCATTAATAAACACAATCACGAACTTATCCAAGAACGTCTGAATACCCAATTCACAAGATCCATAAACACGGCCGGAGCATTCTTCAGCCCAAAAGACATAACTCTGAATTCATAACACCCATACCAAGTCCTAAATGCTGTATTTTGAATATCCTCCTCCCCGAAAATTAGAATTGGACTATTCTCTTTTGACAATCAATATTTGCATAACAAAAAGCTAACCAATCCTTACCCATAATCACATCGAAATCAGTCATTTCTAACTCTACCAAATTGACCATAGTACAACGGCCACAAATAAATACCGAACAGTCTCTATAAACTCGACTATCAATAATAGAATCCCCTACCGGTGAACTGTGGGGATGTACCCTGTACTGACTGGGGAGGATATCTATTCTACTGCTGCTGAGGTTGCCTATCTCGAAAATCCCCTGAATACCCAGATGATGTGGCCCTTTTGTGCTGGCTACTGCCATCTACTCTATAAGGTTGGCGCCCCCTGCGTCGGTCCTCCATGCCCTGGGCATGGGCCTTAATATGGGCGATATCCATACCGGTCTGGGCCGCCCCTCATATCTCCCCAATCCCTACACCTAGCTGAGGGGCTGGAAGTTCTACCACTCGAATCTCGAGAGCTGGCGGTGTAGCCGAACTAGCTATCGGGAGTACAAAATCTGGCCCACCCTGGGCACGAGCCCTAGTAGTCACCCGGGCTCTACTAATCTCACCTACCACTGCAGAATTGCCCTTCTGGGCAACTATGGTCATTCTCGGAGGCATTACTGAAAACAAAATATTTGGTCAGAAAGGAGTCATCCTAATAACACAACTCTATCGCACGATCTAGGATCAGAAAGAAAGAAAGAATAACATCCTTAAAGTACTGTAGCCTCCTATTTATAGATGTGGTGCACAATACACCGATATACATGACTCTACTAGACACGGTCTGTGGACATCCCGTGGGCCATGACTAGGGCTCGAATAGGGCCCCCCAATGCAAATGCAAAGCCAAATTACTAACATATAGTTTATATTTATAAAAATTTCGGCAAAGTTTTCTTTGTTTTACCGACTATCCCAAAATGACCTGTATATCAGAAGATACCAACAGAATCTAGACAGAGGTAACATAATATCACATAGACATATACGAGCTGACTAGGTCGCCGTGGCAGGTACAACCACCCATCAAACACATCATGCAGGTCTTAATCAAATAGATTGAGTACAACCTACACGTGTATGTCTCTACAGACCTCTAAACAACTAACAGAATCATAGGATGGGACAGGACACCGCCATACCCCTGAACAGATATATAAAATGCAACAAATGAAAATATACATATATACCAAAAGTAGGCTCCGAAGTAAGGGAACACTTCAAATAGTAGAAGGATGTCCTAAGCTGCGGGGGGTCACCAAATTGTATGTTGGTACCTGCGGGCATGAAAATGCAGTCCCCCAAAGAAAGGGGGTCAATACGAAGTACATACCGAGTATGCAAAGCAGAATGTACAAAATATAAATCAGAGTAATAATCCAAAACAAAAGTATGAGAGTCAAATGCATATCCAAAACATCAAAGAAGCCAAGTACCGTATTACCCCAATCTAAGTAGAGCCCGGCCCTTGGGCAAGCCAACCCGCCAAACACAGCGTAACACTAGAATATGTATATATCATAATGCGCACGACAACAATCGGCCTGGGAACCGGTGAACGATATCATAATAGGCACAAGCAGAGTCTTGAGTAATCACATGCATAAAATAATTATCATAAATCCCAAATGATAAGTAATATATTCATATTCGAAATCAAAATAAGATTTATTCCAAATTCTTTCAAAGTTACTAGAATCGCATAAAAGGATGTCGCGGGTCCTACGGCTGATGGAAACCCGAACTGGCCCACTTAAGAGGAACATACTTATTCTAGATCTTACAAACTCCTATGAAGTATTTCACAACAGTTTCCAAAGCAATCCAAGCTTTTTATCAAAAGTTATGGACAATTATAGTTTTAGAACCAATAAAGAGTAAATGCTTTCAAAATTTCTCAAGTTTCATATTTTCATGCAACATACAAATTTCAAAGACATCAGAGTCAGTATTATGACAAATCCACATAAGAATGCCAAAGAACAAATACAGACCATACACATGCTCAGATTGCGAGAATAGAGTACCTTCGAGGATCATATCATAGCCTAACTCAACTAAGTCATATCAAAAAGAAAGGTTGCTTTACATACCTCAAACGCCCTCCAATTCAATCCAACTACAAATCTAATCTAACTTATGCTTCAAATTATCCAAAGTCTAAAAGGCAACAATGGATGGTCATTAATTGTGGCCCACAAATTCCAACCAGCAAAATCTGCCTGCTGCAAAGCAACCTGTGCAGTAGCCGGAAGCAACTTCCCATTTTTGTCCCTTAATGTAGGAGAATCATCAACTGCAAAGAGGATGACCCTTAACACGGAGAGTTTCATCAGTTTCTACTTGCCCCCTAGCATTCAGAGGAATATCATAAGGTCTATCCCTAGGTTCCAACCGAGGAAGTAGTGGTTTAGATCCAACAGTCCATAAAACTAAATCTGCCTGTATAGTCTGCTCCTGCAAGTCCCATTCAGCAGGCTGCAATTCAAGTATTACACTTTCAGAATGATCAGCTGCTGAGTCCACACTTTAAGGTTCAACATCAGAGGTCTGAGGCACGAGTCCTTTATGAGTTGAACTTTCCTAGACGAAAGTACCTGAAAGAAGATTTTAATGCGGCATCCCTATTTGCTGCTGGAGCATTTGACAAGATTATCTTATCAACATTAATTGCTTGTACAATTCACTTTACTTGCAACCTTTCCGATATTGTGGCAGCTAACTCAACTCCACCATAACCACATCCAACTACTGCTACTCGTATTGCAGAGTCCTGACCGAAGTTCTTGCGCTTTAATTCTCTTAGCTTTTTATCAGCCCTATGAGCATCCTCTAGGGTATAAAAAGGCAAGGCATAATCTGCAGCGCCTGGAACAACATCAATGTTGGCCTCAGCTCCTATAGCAAGGACCAACCAATTATATTCTATGAGGAGACCGCTTTCAAGATGAACAGTCCCAACTGTAGGTGCATTAGTTCCTAAGTGGTCACACGGATATAAACATTTTACCTTGTCCTTGAAGAACCTCACATCAGTATTTGCAAGCAAGTCTGAGAACTGTGGAGCAATTTCCCATTTTGCCCCAACACTCCACATAAACATGTGAATGGTTTCCAATCCTTGCTTCACCCTATAATGATCATATTATGCTCACTAAGCATCAATTTCACAATTCCAATACAATACATCACTACACAACATACACACACTCACACGGCCAACACTTGTACCCACACAACTCATTTCCAACATCCATTATTCCATGATTTTCCTTCAATTTAACATACTACAACATACATACAATCTTTATAACACATAAAACAACATTAAATCTCACCTTACCACTTCAACTCCTTAAATGAGCTAGGGTTCCAAAAATGAGGAAAGAAATATTTTCTTGCTCCAACAACTCCTTCAAGCTACTTAGAAGACCCAATATAGTAGCTTTGTACCATCAAAATAATTTGGAAGTGAAGAAAAAAGGAATTTCAAGTTTCCTTGTGCAAACCCGAGAGTGTTCTTGGAAATGGTCTTCAACTTGTTCTTGTTGCAAGATATTTTTTATAAGTATGTAAATTAATACAAGATAAGGGATATATATATATATATATATATATATATAAGCAAAGTCTTGGTCCACCTACACACTTGGACCAATAGAAATCCAACACCATTTTAAGAGCACAATAAAAATTTCTTCAGGAACACAACTTTGAAAAATTCCACTTTCGATCCCAAACTTTTCCTAACATCCTCCCCCTTAAAACATTCGTCCTTGAATGTTAAACCAGCCTTGTAAGTCATAAAAACAATTTTAGGGGGAGTTTCATTCTCAATTATCACAATTATCCACTCAACGATCTATAATGTATTGGAATATATCCTCTCCAATTCTAATCAAGGACATATGGGTCCTACCAAACAAGGTAGGTATATGCATATGTAGTTAAAATCATTATCAAGCGAGGGTACCCTTACCGTGGCTAGCACATGAAGAACCATTGCTGATTCCCCAAAAGATCCACTTAGCCTCATCGTCATCAACTCGACAATGGAAAAATAACTCAAATAGAAAGGCATGATATGAAACAAAATACAGCTCAACTACTCATCGTATTCAATAAATAAATTTAGAATACAAAATGCTTAAGAATATCCTCTACTCGATGTCTATGAAGCCTCTACTCAATAATCTAGATAGTGTCATGACCAGCCATGAACACCCCAAATCAAAGGAAGAAAATACACTAGATCAAAATAGAAAGTAAAAGGTCTTCTCTGGAAAGCAAGGAGGGCTCACCAACTCTGGAAGTGTACTTATCACTTGTATCATTTGTAGACACCTCAATGATGTGTGGGCTGAAGTTGTTTATCACTTGTATTTGCATCATAAAATGATGCAGACCCAAATAGACTTCAGTACATAGAACATACTGGTATATAAAATAGCTCAAGAAAAGTAAGATCAACTTACTCATATCGACTTAACAACTCATGCTCAAATGAATTTATGCAAGTTTAGAGTAAATCATGTTTTTAAAGGTAAGCTCAACAGGAATAGACTCATTTTATAACATCATGCTCAATCAATGTTGCTTAAGAGTTTCTCTTCACCGATATCCTCATCTCATGACCTATAATTTAGTAATGCATAATGAATTTGATGTCATTGCCACCCCCCAAAATTGCCATGGAAAAAGGCGATCAACTCTTTCTTGGATCCACAATAAATATCCACTTGCGGGACTAGAGTTATCAGAAAAAGCTGTAACCACTATCCTACGCAGGCAACGTAGTTCTGTGGGTGAATGTAGATGTATACTTGCTCTCAGCTTCATGCTTGATACTCTTCCCAAGACTAAAATATGCTCGACTCATCAATCAACTCAAAACTTAACTCATCAATCAAATCAAAACTCAACCCCTTTGGGGTATCTCATCTCGAACGCTCATCAACTCATTCGATCAATGCAAATTAACAAATTCAACTCAGACTCAAATGGTCATTTAGACTCACTCAAGATGACTCCTTGTTGTGCAAGAAAAATACTCATATGTAGTAATATATGTGACTCAATCCAACATGCTCCTCGTACTCAATCATCCTAAAATTACTCAACTCTAAATGCTCAATTTGCATTAACTCAAATATTCAATGATATGAATATAATTTCATAAAATCGTGTGATTTAGGGTTCATGCTATCAAGTATGAAATACATGAGTAAATTTCATACTAATACTTATGAAATGTAGCAATTATCTCATGTAGTATAATAAGACCTCATGATGAAAACAAAGATTTAAAGTTAGGGTAGTAGAATTTCTCAAATCTCAACTCTTTTGCAAATCCTGACTCAAGATGTTGAAGGAGCATGTGAATAAAGGAATTTCACATTTTGGTAAGCTTTACATACCAGGGATTGAAGAAATAATCGAATCTCAATCAATCCTTGTGCTTGAATTGAAACCCTAGCTGCTCTTTCTCCTCTAATGTTCTCAAAAATTTCCCCAGGATAAAGAATGATAAATAACTACACCTAGGGTTGGTTTCAAGACTTTAATCAACCCTGAAAACATCTATTGTTTTAATTAAAAGGAATAAGAAAGGACAAAAATACCCCTTATTAAAACTGTCGTTGGGGTCTACGAGTCGTAGATGATTCTATGAGTTATAGAAGGCCCCTTGTAAACTAAGGATCGAAAAGTCGGGGTTGCTGGAAATTAGTATGAAACCTTATCTTACAAGTTGTAATGTGTTTTATAAGTCATAAAATTCATTGCGTGAGCAAGATGAACCCGCAATCCAAGTATGGGAATTTATACAAAACACAATCTACAAGGCATAAGCCTCTCTACGACTCGTAAACCTCCCTCATAAACCTCTATTTGCAATTTTTCTCAGATTTTCCTTAGCATTATCCTACACATTTATTCCAAATCAGGTAGAAGGAATTAGGGAGTTTTACATTATCTCCCCCTTAGAATCATTCCTCCTTGAATGAAGAGAAATCTAGGGATTGGGTCAAGGCATTAATTCACCTATGACTCTAACAATAAACCAGCTCTTAACTCACTCATGCATTCAATTCATAAAGAAATTTAGAAACTAGAGAAATCAAACAATCAACAAATAACATCAATCCTCACTCAGACTTTAGAACTCGATCGTCTATCATATGGAGAATGAAAAGGAGGACTCAAGGAATGCAAATTCATGAATTTATAGTGAAATCATTACTGTCAACTCTCTCATCATTAGCAGGCGGGAGGAAATAAAGGTATTTGGCCTTCATGTCCTCTTCCGCCTTTATGATCTGATAAGGGCTAATGTACCTCAGAATCAATTTCCCTTTCTTCCCAAACCTCATCATACTCTTCATGGGTGACACTTTCAAATACACCCAATTATTGACCTCAAACTCTAAGTCTTTACTATTAACATAGCGAGTTTGAAAAGCGATCTTCAGGATGTCACATTCTCTCACTTTTAATTGATGATAACCCGATCTAAGGTCTATCTTAGAGAATATAGTGGCACCCTGAAGTTGGTCAAATAAGTCATTAATCCTCAAAAGAGGATACTTATTCTTAATAGTCACTTTATTCAGTTGATGGTATTCAATACACATCCTCAAGGAACCATCGTTCTTTTGCATCAACAAGATCGGAGCACCCCATGGAGAGATACTCGGCCTTGTGAATCCTTTCTCTAACAAATCCCTCAACTGCTCTATTAACTCTTTCAACTCTGCAGGGGCCATTCTATATGGCAGGATAGAGATAGGTTGGCTATCAGGAAGAATATCAATTTCAAAGTCGATCTCCCTATCAGGAGGGATTCCAAGCAGATCCTCAGGGAACACATCAGGAGACTCACTCACAATGGGATAGACTCAAGAGTAGGGGACTCAACATCATCAGTCTTGACTTGCACGAGATGATTGATACATCTATTAGAAATTAGTCATCGGGTCTTGAGGTAAGAAATAAACTTACCCTTTGGCACAACAAATTCTCCCTTGCACTCAATAATAGGCTCATTTGGAAATTAAAATTTGATAGTTTGAGTTCGGCAATCAACAAAGGCATAGTAGGTGTAAAGCCAGTCTATACCAAGGATCACATTGAAATCAACCATCTCCAACTCAATCAAATCAACAAGAGTATCCTTATGATAGATGGACACCACACAATCTCTATAGATCCTTTCAACTCAAATGAACTTACCAACAGGAGTAGAAACAGAAAATGGCTCATACAAGTACTCAGGAAGAATCTCAAATTTACTCGCCATATATGGCGTCACAAAAGAAAAAGTTACACTTGGATTAAGTAAATCATAACAAGGAAAGGTAAAGACTCAAAACATACTTGTCAAAATTTACTATCGCATACAGATGATTTGTCCCACTGCCTGCCCTTAGTGCAGTACCTCTATAGTCGCCTCACTGGTGGTGTTGTGGTAGAGGACTGCGCCTTATTTCCCCATATCAGATACTCCATTTGAAAATAACCCAACTGGACACACTTGTAGCAACTATTCCCTCCATATTTATACTCTCCCAAATGCATCCTACAATATTTCCCGCAAGGTGGCTTCCTCTTGGAGCCTAGAGTCGCACTCACTTGAGACTGTGCACCATGTGCCCTAAAGTTTGGCTAACCTTGAGACCTCTGATCATATCTCTGGCTCATTCTTGGTGTACTAGCTAAAGATGGTGCACAGTTAGAAGACCTCTTTTGGAAATAAGACCTAACTCCCTTACCCTGCTTAGTTTGGGTAGGCTCAGGCCCTACTGATCAGGCCTTCTTACTAAGGTGCTCATCTCTGTTCTTCTTCCTTTCTTCCTCAGTTTGTTGGGCATAAACCATCATTCTGGAAATATCCATACCTGGAATCAACAATGCCGCCTTGCATTCTCTCTTCACCTATTTACCCAAACTAGATATGAATTTTCTCATCCTCGCTCTCATATCCTAGACCATCTCTTAGGAATACATGGATAATTGGATGAACTTCAGGCTATACTCTTTGACAGTCATCCCCTCTTATTTCAGGTTCACAAACTCCTCAACCTTTGCCTCTCGCAACTCCAGTGGGAAGAAGTGATCGAGGAAGGCACTATTGAACTTATTCCAAGAAGCAGACTCAGGATCCTCACTTTGACTCTCTTTCCACTGATTGTACCAAACATTGACCATATCTTTGAGCTGATAGGTAGTAAGCTCAACTCCCTCTGTCTCAGTCGTATGCATAGTCTTCAACACTTTCCACAACTCATAAATGAAGTTTTGAGGGTCCTCCTCAACCTTAGACCCAGTGAGATGTCATGACTCGGACCTAGGGCCTAGATGTGACACGGTGAATGGGAACCTGAGAGTCCCCAAACAAGCCTAAAGATACCAAAACTTGCATCATTAGTTCTAAATCGTACATAAAATAACTATATATTTCTATAGGGTGGCAAAGTAGGACCACTCTGTGGGGGCAATTCAGGACTTAGGATCTTTCCATCATGACATATATCCAAGCCATAAATCATATAACGATTGTCAAAGTGACCAATTCATAACATAGACTTAAGTCATAACACATAGCATAAAACATAAGGAGGCTTACAAGGTGTCCAACAATGCCTCTACATAGATTGGTCAGGGGCCAAGACATCCTCCAGGCTCACCCTCAATACATAAAGAAACAAAAGTATCAAAGGTAGATAGATGGTGGATTGTTCTTGGAAGATAAGACTCACCACCACAAATAAACTTGGAATCCGAGCTAACCATCAATCGGTAAATAATCAAGGTCCTCAGTCCCTACATGGTGAAATCATGTAGGCAAAAGTATGCGTTAGTACATTTGAATGTACTAAGAATACGAGATGCAAATGCATGAACTTACCAAAACCTACATTTCCATGTTAAATGACAGGGGCACATATTATAAAAAGAGTTGTATATCAAGGAACATAATATAACAAGATGTCATAAGACCAATAATGCATGAAATATGAATGATGCTCTTATATATAGTGGGGATATGACCTCAACCGACATAAGTAAGACCAAGTGAGCTATTACTAGGAATCCCGATGAAATTCCCTCATCCGTAAAGAGGTGGTCTATTTGCCAAATATAAACCATACTTAACTTTATGGGAACAACTCCCATTTTGCATGAAATAACTTTCCTTACAGGAACAACTCCCATTTTGGAAAGGATTTCCACATATAGAATATCTTGTCACGTTATACTTTACCTTACGCGAACCTATCCCATTTTGTATGAAACAACCTTCTTTTTGGGAACATATCCCATTTCGGATAGGATTTAACATACCCTATGTTAGGCACATAGTTCTAGGAAAGAGAGCACTCCCTCAATCCGTTGGTGGTAAGTCTTTATCCCATAAGAATACTCATAATATACATATACATGCTTTCAAGAGATACAAGTCTTGCCAAATCAATTCAATGCACAATTGGGCTTAAAAGCCAAACATCATTTATGATAGTTCATACTTAGGCTCAAAAGACAAAATCATACTTTCATAGTCATAGTACTCATGCATATGAATAGCCCATTCATATACAAAATGGTACAAGCACCCAAAATGCTCAAAGAGGCATAATCAATAGACATATATGTGATCACATTCTTTTTATAATCATAATCTTGTCAAAAATCATATACTTAGCATAATTGGGATTAACCCACTTCATAATTTCCATAAATACATGCTCATAAAATGCATATGCTATGAATAAGATATGAATGACATGGGTAATTTAGATTCAATCAAAAATCATCAAAATAATATGAAGTTCAAGTGAAAACATAGTTAAATCCACATTTGAAATTATAATATAATCATCTATGCTTAGATTTAAACATTCAATGACCATGCATTTTCAAATATTCTTAATAACAATGTATTTCAATATTTCAAAGCTTAATTCATCTTTAAATCCATAGATAAACTTAACCCATTCATTGTTGGAATTTAAGAAATCAAAATTTTTTAAAATCCCAAATTAAAGTAAGCAAAATTTATGTAGATTTCTTAAAAATAGTTTGGGTCTTCTTGATTTGAAGTAACCAAGGATCAAACCCTACAGACCTTCACCAAAAAGGAAGGAACCCCCAAGAAATTTGAACAAGAGTTGGATCCCCAAGTTCAAATATTGAAATCTCCAAGAGTTCTTTCAGAAATTATTTTGAGAGAGTTCAAAATATGAGGAATGAGTTTTGAATGTTTGAAATAGGTTTTAGGTCTTTAGATAACCATGAAATAGCATAGGAATCCCCAAAAGACAAATAGAAATAACCAAAATTCATGAAATGCTATTAATGAATCGGATAGAATTTTTGCCTAGAGTCACCTTACTTGAGGTTATACGGGTCGTGTGGCATCCACGGTCCGTGTGAAGTGCCCGTGAGACTACACTTAGGAAAAAATTGGGAATTGGAACTTTTGTTTATTTTTTATTCTTTTTTCAACTTATACCGCTATAGCGGACTTTTATTAATATAAAAATCCTCAATAGGGAAAAGTACAAGCAAAGGGGGCAAGGCCTTATCTTACTGATCCTAATAAGGTCAACATCTACTAATTAACAAGCATGAAAAAAATAAGAACTAGAGAGAACTAAGTATTCTACGATCATTATTGAGTTTGTAATACACTCAATGATGATATTACAAATAAGGATATTTAAATAATGATAAAATATAAAAGCCAAGAAGAAAGTTGAGTTATCAACATCCATCTTCCTTTTACAAATGTATAGATCAAAAAATATAGGTAGCCCCTATAAAGTAACCTGAATTGTTTTCCTCTTCACTTCTTCTTCAAATATGTCTAAAACTACTTGATAGTTCATCACTGCTTCTTGAGGTTATTGGTTTTTGTTGAAACAATCAACACTATCATATGATTTTGTTTTGCCCGATGCATTTGTAGATGCCTAGGAACAAACTCTCCTGTCATTTTATCATCCCAACTATGTTGCCTACCATGTTTCTTCTTTTTGCTTTTGTTGCTTCCACTTCTTTGATGCCTAGGTGAGATATCTCTATCCCTAGACACTTTATCAAAGCATTCATCAAACATATTATCTTCCTTATCCTCATAAAAAGATTCACTGTCCATATCAATAGCATTATTATTGAGGGAACTAAATTCTAATGCTAAAGTATCTAATTCATTCTTCTTTGCAATCACACTTTTAGGCATAAAATCTTGAGCTTGTGGGATTAATTTGACAGTCAAAAAATGAGGTGAAACCTTCTCTTCTTCACCAAGCAAATCAGCCCACCTAGGAGCACTCCTCTTACCTTGTTTTCCCTTCGAAATATGTAAAACATTTGTGAGATTAGCTTGAGAAGGTGATGACATACCTTTCATCAAATCTTTATCATTCTCTTTGGACAATAGGAGCTGTCCAGATTTCCCATGAAGTTCTACAACCGACTCCAAAGATTGGGAAGAGACCTCATGAGCTAAGGCCTTCAATATGACTATGGGTGATTTTATCGCAAGATTGGATTTGAGTATCATGGCAGCCTGTCATTCTTGAATTATCTTATTTACTTTAGGATTAGAAAAGTGTAATGTTGGAGCCATAACATTATCCTCTTTTCCAGTATCTTTCAATAAATTATCAAAACTATTCGAACATAATAATTCATTGGCGGAATCGCTTTGTGAGCTTAGAGAAACAGTAGATGGTGACTTCCTATGTTTAAACAAGTTCCAGTTCTCATTACTACCAACTTCTTTTCCTCTGTTCGAATCCTTGTCTAGCATTATTGTTACAGTACCATCCTTTTCCTTCCTCTTCTTCATAGTAGTCCCAATGTCAGAAACACCATTTTTATGATTTAACCCATGAAGTTGTGTTGTTTTTATAGGTTCAACAACACCTGAACCTGTGCCTATATCAACTTATTCTCTAAGAACCACATGTTTCTTGATAGTCTGATCAGAATTGTTCTTCATTGACCTCGTTGGTTCAAATAATTCCTACTGGTTTGTTGTCACGACCTAGCTCCCTGGGCCGTGACTAGTGCCTGATTGGGTACCCAGACACAAATGCAACACCAGATTATAACAGATATCTTATATTTTCTTTCAGAATACATGGCTAATTGCACAAACTGGGTGCAACCCACACGTGTATGTCCACAGACCTCTAACAGACTGACAGAACCATAGGACGGGACAGGGCCCCATCGTACCCCAAATGGATATACATATAATGCAATAAATGAATGTACACATATAAACCAAAAGTAGGCTCCAAAATAGGGGAGCACTTCAAACCGCAGAAGGATGTCCTAAGCTGATGAGTCACCCACTCTATAACAGAACCTGTGGGCATGAACGTAGCCCCCGAAGAAAAGGGTGTCAGTACGAAGTATCTACTAATATGTAAAGTAGAAAGTACAAAATATAAATTGAAATAGCAATTAAATCAAAAACAAAGTAAGCCGATACATATTTGAAATGTCAAAATACTTTCCAAAATACCAAAAGCATATTCAAAATATCAAAATGTTTACTTTTTAAAATACCAAACCATGCCTAACGTATCGGAATGAAGGCACCTCCAGGCACACGCCATCCACAACGTAACGCCAGAAAGTTCAAATCTCTGAAATCTCTGCCACATATTAAACGTAGAATAAGTGAGCCAAGGCAATCTTCGGCCCTGCACTCCACATATCACAACCATAGGATAAGTGAGCCAGGGCGATCTTCGGCCCTGCACTCACGTGAGCC
>DF364713.1:0-28911 GCA_000787875.1 Solanum virginianum | reverse complement strand
TACCTTGACTAAGAGTGCAGATGTCTCGATGCAATTGATAACATCATCCTTCTTGAATATAACATCTCTGCTAACCATAAATTTCTTCTGAGATATGTTGTATAGCAAGTACCCCTTTTGAGTTGAGGAGTATCCCATTAGCACACAGGCCTCTGCTCTAGGAGAAAACTTGTCCTGTTTGGCCACTTTGGTAGCATAACACAGACAACCAATGATTCTCAAGTGATCAATGTTTGATCTGGTCACATGAAACTACTCAAATGGAGACTTCCCTTGTAGGACTGAAGTAGGAAGTCTATTGATCAGGTACATAGCAGACATTACAAACTCCTCCCAAAATCTGATGGGGATATTGCCTTGAAATCTAATGGCTCTAGCCACTTCAAGGATGTGTCTATGTTTCCTCTCAACTACTCCATTTTGCTGTGGAGTATGAGGGCAACTACTCTCATGTATGATACCAAAGGACTGAAATAGACTACAACATTCACTATTAAAAAATTCAGTGTCATTGTCACTCCTTATCTTCTTCACATTGCTACTGAACTGAGTTCTTACCATTGTTAAGAAAGATTTCAATATTGAGAACACATCACTTTTCAACTTCAATAGGTATAACCAGCATATTCTTGAATAGTCATCAACAATTTTCAAAAAGAATCTAAAATCATTGTGAGTAGGAACTCTATAAGGTCCCCACACATCCAAATGTATCAAATCAAACTTAGCTAATGCCCTAGTCATGCTCAAAGCAAAGGGCAATCTGGTTTGTTTTGAGAGTGGACAAATGGGACACTTATTACAATTATTATTCTTACTGACATGCTTATTTATGAATGGGTTCCGCAATGTCTGTCTAGATGGATGACCCAATTTGCTGTGCCACAACATCTCATCCCTCCTGGAACTCTTCAGAACAGCATTCATCATAGCTTGATTTCCCTTGACAGTAGTATCTTCACATGGTGATGTACTTGGAAGATAATACAGCCCTTCATTCTCTCTACCAATCCCCTTCATCCTTCCAGTGGAGAGGTCCTAAAGCACAAAAAACTCAGGAAAAAAGTTAACTGAGCAATGTAATTGCCTTGTCAACTTGGACACTGAGAGTAGGTTGTGCTTGAATGCAGGTACCACCAATACAGTGTCTAGTGTTCTCCCATCAACTGTGTTACAATGACCGATGTGTGACACTTGTGCAATCTCACCATTTGGTAAATGTACCATCTTATTGACACAACTATATGCATGAGATAACCTATCCAATTTGTAAGTCATATGACATGTGGCACCTGAATCAACTATCCAACTTTTTTTTCCTGTGTCTGCCCTGGACTATGTGCTATCAGATTTAACAGACAAAGCAATATTCATACTTGCCATATTAGCCATAGTGTCTGATACCTTGCCTGAGTTTGTGCCTAATTCCTCCCTCTCCAACATATGTAGGATCCTGTTATATTGACTTGGAGCGAAGGTTGGCTGTGTGTACAAGAATGTATCAGATTCAGTACTCTTTCCTTTCATCACAGCACCAACAGGTGCAAAATCATCTATCAATTCCATCTCAGCATTTGCAGTGGGCACATGGTTCACTGCATTCACTGTGTCATAGTGTCTACCATGTTGCATTGAGCTTCCTGGTGTTCCTGGCTTCCTCTTGTATTTTCAGTCAAGTGGGTAACCATTCAACTTGTAGCATTCCTCCTTCACATGACCTTGTAGCTTGCAGTAGCCACAAATTTGATCCCAATTTTTCTTACTAGGCTGAAACTTCTTAGGGAGCTGTCCCTTCCCTGCATACAGAGCAACCTGCTCCGACATGGTATTCCCTATGTGCAAACTAGCAGTCAATCTCTGACTCTCATCTGCCATAATCATGGCATATGTCTTTCCTACAGTAGGCAAAGGGTTCATCATCAAAATCTGACTTCGAGCATGAGTGTATACTTCATTCAAGCCCATCAGGAAAGCAAACAATCTCAAACATGCAATATGATCAATGTAGGTTCTGGACTTGTCACAATTACATGATGGTGGAGGAACTAGTGCATCAAATTTGTCCCACAATAGTCTCAGCTTACTGAAATATGCAGAGACCGACATGTTACCTTGACTAAGAGTGCAGATGTCTCGATGCAATTGATAACATCTAGATCCGTCTACCTTGTCGAACTGCTCCTTTAGGTCAGCCCAGACCATCGCCACATTAGTGGCATAAACGATACTGCTCAGAAGATCCTTCGAGACCGTGTTCATTATCTTTGCAAGCACAAATGCATTGCACTTTTCCCACTGCTCCTCCATCTCTCCTTTGTAATCACCCTTCCAACAGGTTTCAAGCATAAAGCCTAATTTGCTATTGGCTCGGAGGTTAATCAACATCGACCTACTCCACAGTGAGTAGTTCTCCGTCCCTGTCAATTGAACGCTTGTGAGAACACATCTTGGAGTGTCGGAGTTGTGTAGATAGAGAGGGTGATTCCGCCTTCTCTCAATGTGATCTAGGGTTTCGACCTGCTCCGCCATTCCGGCCGTCACATTTGTAGCTGAATCCGCCATCACCGCCGCCATCAGAGTTGATCGATCTCTATGAACACTCGATCAATTTTGAACTGACGTCCGATCAATTGAGCTGAGGAAAGTCAAATTTCCCTTACTCCCGCTTTGATACCATGAAGAAAAGAGTATTTGGAGAAGAGAGTGAACAGAGAGAGATTTGAGGAAGAAGAAGAAAATGTTATTCTATTCTTTCTGTATCTGTACATATGTGTATATATATATTAAGGCACCTCTATTGTAACTACCATGTACACTACCACACACAACTTCACCCTTCTAACTAATTAACCAACTACTAACTACCATTAATCAACTACTAACTACAACTATAATTGGCTACAATATGGTATTAGGTTGTAGGCTTTCCAATAATAAGTTGCGTGATATTTTTCAAAAAGAAAAAATATAGCAAAATGGCTATTTTAGGTAAATTAAAAATTGGAGATAAGATGATAAATAAAACTTATAAACTGACATTTTTCATAATTTGTCTATTATTACAATTGATGATGTTATTTTAATTCAAAATTCAGAAATAATAACTTACAACATATATACAAGCTCTAGGAAATCTCACTGAATTAGAAATTTTGTCTAATTTCAAACTGTTCCTACTTTGTGTTATCCCCATCTCACCTGTTAATCGACATTGCTCCACCAGAAAATTAAATTTTCGTAGCTTTGCCGACAAATCAAACAACACCATCCATTATTTTTCTTCACAACAATCTTTTTTTTCTCGAATTAGGAGTGTTCAGGGGTCGGTTATTGGTCAAAATTAAAATCAAATTAATTTAATAGGTTTTTAAATTCTTAAAATCAAACCAAATCAACTATAATATACATTTATTTATTTGGTTGTTATCGATTTTCGTTTGATTTGGTTCGGTTCGTCTATTAATCATACACAAAAATAAAAGTAATGATATATTCAAAACGTGAAAGAAGTGACAACAATCCATTCAAAACGAAAAATATTTAATATTTAAATCGAATAATATTATACAACTTTCAATCACGAAATATACTGTAATAAGTTTCAAAATGCACCATTTTGGCTTAGAAGGAGGAGATGGTGATATTTTGAGTCCCATAAAGAATTGTCATTGATATGCACATACATGAAATCAATGAGATAAATATTCTCATCTTGAGCATTTATAGGGGCAAGGGCAAACTCAGTGTACTAAAACTCCCGCTATGTGAGAGTCCAGGGAAGGGCCCGACCATAAGAGTCTACAGTATGCAGCCTTACCTTACATTTCTACCAGAGGGTGTTTTCAAGGCTTGAACCCGTGACATCCTAATTACATGCAACAACTTTATCAATTACTCCAAGGCTCCCTTTCTTAAAAGGGCAAGCCCGATGCACTAAAGCTCCCGCTATAAGCATTTATGCTTTCATAAATAGATTAAAAAAAATTGATGAAAAAGCACATAAGATCTTTAAATTGTTGTCAAAATAATATATTATGTATATACAATTATAAAATATATGTTTATAATTTATCGGTTTGGTTTGATTTTTTTTTTTTTTTTTTTGCATTTTCGACCAAACCCAAACTCAAATCAAACATTATCAATTTTTTAAAAAATTAAAAAATCAAACAAAAAAATCAATTTGGTTTGATTTTTCGATTTAGATAAATTTTTACCCAAACCATGAACACCCTATCTGGAGTTCTCTTATGGCTTCCATGACTTCTTTTCTCCATGTATTATATATTATACATAATCGCATGTATGTCAATGTATATATTACACAAAGCTATATATACTGATATACAAAAAAAAACATATAAATATACACACAATATGCGGTAAATTATGTATACATAGGTAACGCATAAGACATACAATAACATGTTTTCACCCAATATACACCTGAAATACAGTAGATATACACCATACATACTCTAGACATATATTTATTGCACCTTCAAAGAAGTACAACAAATCACTAGACAATCCATCATATCAATATAATAATCACGTTCATACAAAGAAGTTTCATTTGAGCTAGATTTATTCAGATCTTTTCATCGAAGCTATGTCAAGTGAGCTTACCATGGAGTTTGAATATATTAAAGTAAAATATTTAATTTGAAGCAAGAAAATAATTCAAGATGTTATTTGCGGTGCTAAGCTCCAAAAAGTAATCCTCAACTTAGTTAGCAATGTTCAAGAAAATAATTCGTCAGATGGAGCTTACAGTGAATTACAAAATTTGGATTCTCCCCAAAAAATGGTAAGATGGAGTATGCTGTGTATTATTACTGTTAGCTATACAATAAATAGTGAATGGTAAGATGACAATACAAGGAGATCCTATGTATCCGTACATGTTTGTTTTAATGATGGAATATTACCTCAGAAGGTGATCAAAATGATCAAAGAAGTGTGATTACAAAAAGATTACTAGTAGCATGGGAAAAAGATCTGTATACCAAAAGAAGCTGGTGACCTTAATGTCATACAAATGAAAATATGGAACCAAGCTACTTTATGTAAACTTTTGTAGGCTCTTAAGTCAAAACAAACAGAAGCTATGAATTGTCTGGGTACATACATACTACATAAAGAAGCAAAGATGGAACAACATGAAAATTCCTAAACAAGCTTCTTGAATGATTAGGAAGATTCTTAACACGAGGAAGTGATGGGGAAAGCATGAGATCAGGGATTAGGTAGTTCAGAGGGATGAATTTCAGATTGCTGGATCATACAAAAACCAGAGAGAAGACATCAATAATGCAGAATGGAGGAATCTAACATGTCATAATATGACTGAACCGAAATATGTGTTCATCTTGTGACTGACATTTGATGTACCGCCAAAATACAAGATTTTTAATATTTAAAACTTGGAATTTTGTGTGTTCTCAAAGCTGTCACGTCCCGGGAGGGTACCCTAGACGTGGCCGACACTCAGAGACTATTGTTAGTCTCCAAGCGAACCACTTGGCCTCATCACATTCATTCAATCAACAATTATCATATTAGCGGAAGACTATAGATGAATAAAGGTGGACAATCTCAAATAAAGATAATCATAACAAATCAACAGGACTAGTATGAAAGAAACTAGTCAAACAATATCCAAGTCATCAATCCCAAATCTAGTCTATGAAACCTCTAACTAAGTTATCTAGATGGTATCATGATAGGTCACGCCTAGCCAAATCAAAGAAAATAAAGTATTAACTTAAGCTAGATGAAATCTAAATGAGCATCCTCCGAAAGTAGGGGAGGACTCACCAATCAACTGCATGCGATTAGATCCTCAATGATGTGCCTGCTGATGATCTCTAACACCTGTTTCTCCATCATGAAAAGATGCAGACCCAAATGGACATCAGTACGTGAAATGCACGAGTATGCAAAATAGCTAAGTGAAACAATTATAGATAGAGTAATAATAACTTGAAAATGTTCAATCAATAGATCAAATATCTATCTAAAGAAAGAATAAAGAGTAGACAATGACCAATCAATACCAATCCAATCCAATCCAATCAGAGTACTATCAGTAAAGAACCTATCTGGGAGTTTCTCTTATCCGACAACAATCACTTATGAGCCAGTAATTGTACAACAATCTCATTGATATTGCCACACCCATTCAGTACTTGCCAGAGTAAAAAACAAATAGATCCATAATGGATCCCAATCAACCAAGTTCTCTATTGTTTCAGGGACCTATCAGGAGGAACATCCAACTTAATGGTTTCAATCCTCTTCTACATTTGGTGGCGTGGTTAATGAGTTTGAGTTAGGCTTACTCTTACTCATTTTGGTGCTCGATACTTCTCCCGAGACTTAATGCTCATAAGACAATCATTCTCAATCAACCAGTCTCATTTGGATATTTGTCAACTCAAATCATCATATCAACTATCGACTCTTTGGTTACATTCTTTTAAGGTTCATCTCTTGACTCATACAGACTCTATCATGCATCATTTTAACTCAAATCATCAATTGACTCTTTGGTTACATTCTTTTAAGGTTTAGTTTTTGACTCATAGAGACTCAATCATGCATCATTCTTACTCATAGTATTCAAGAAGTAAAAGTGGAGTTAAACCATTTAGGGATTTCGTAGGCTCTTTAAGCTCAAACCATACTCATGCATATTCAATCAAATGAAAGTTTGTAAAAATAATAAGAATTCATGCTAGGATTCATGTATTATGGCAAAATCATCTATTTCAAGTATTTAATTCATAAAAATAGTAATTCATGCAAGATTATGTATTTATACGTTAGAATTTGAGAAAAACCTTGAAGAAACATTCATTGGAGACTCAACTCACTCACAACTCCATCAATTTGGGGTATGGGACACATGGATGAACATAATTCATGTTTTGGATAGCCTTACATATATGGTAGTTTTGAATCTTGAACCAACTTGGAAAAACTCTCAAGGTTATCTTTAAACCCTAGCCATTTTTTCTCCCTCAGAATCTTGCTTTATGCTTAAGAGAGAATGTTTTTGCGTAAAAGTGTTAAACTGACATGTTTTGGGCTTTATTTAGGTGTAAATAGGTCAATCGCAGGCTTTGAAAGGTGATCTTAGGCATATTTATACGCCTAATTAGCCAATAATACCCATAAATAAAGTGAATTCGGAAGACAAATTAATAGAGTTTAGGTGTTTGAGTGTCATTTTCACTTATTTTGCTAACGTAGGGCCGCGTGCACCTGTTGATTGTATTTTTGCAGGATTTTGCTTGGATTGGAGAGATCGATGTTAAACTCGAATATGAGGAACAAACACAACCTCGAACTCATAGGATAAAGTCAGTAGAAGCAGTCAAAAGACCAAAAGTCCATATGGCAGACCTGGAAGCAAGGTTGCAGAAGCTGAAAAATAGAAAAAGGCGCGAAGCTTAAGAAAGTGCAAGGTCCGTGTCGTGGACCTATGCAAAAGTGTGCAGGATTTTCCAGTCAGCAATTTAAGCAAAAAGTCAGAAAAATAAAGAGCCCGCGTCGTGGACCTGAGGACCCAATGTGAAAAAGTCGAATTACGAGATTTTTATTATTACTCTATCTTAGACTTTAGATTTTTATCTTGGCTTTCACACAAAGACTACCGTAGAGGCGACAGAGAACTCTTTTCCACCATACTTTGGTTAGTTTAATCTTAGATTTTGATTTTGAATATTTTTCACTTCATTCATGATGTATTCCACGTTCGTGAGTGGATAAGTCTTCATATTCTGAGGTTGTAGCCATAGACTATATGTAGTTCTTGACTTTTGACATCTATGAATGGTTGCTTTCGATTATTCCTATGTTATTTATACCTATGCTTCAGAGTCTGGTCAACTAGGGAGTAAATTTGTTGTTCACTCAGGATTTGAGAGATGTTGGAGTGGATAGAACACAATAGCATAGGGAGCTTATTCAATACTAGGAAACTAGGTTGATTCGTGTAAGGGAGACCTGTGACAACTATCCTTACACTTTGCTTGTTCACATACGGGAAGATAGCTTTAATGCATTTTTATTGGTCTGTCTATCCCCGCTCAACGATATAGTTAGGTAGTCAATAATGGTAGGCTGGCAGAGGCATGCAACCCTTTTCAGGTAAATTAAACCCTGTGAACCAATAATCGGGAAACCAGACATAGATAGATATTGTTAAGACTAGACAGAGTCAAAAAGATTACAACTCTGGGATTGTATCTCTGATTGATATCTTGTGTGAAAGTCATCTTAGTTTATTAGAAAGTTATTTCTTTTATAATTTATTTTCCCTAAAACCAAAACTCTTTTTACTGAAACACCATGAACGTGATAACTGATAGAAGCTACTAGATACAGTCAAATCCCTTGGGTTTGGCCGACTCTTTAATTAGAGCCACTATATTACTTGTGAGACCGTGTGCACTTGTGCGTGCTGGGTAGCAACAAAAAGGTGGGCAAATACAAAAATAACCTTTCTTAAATATCTATCAAAAGTCATTTACGGGCCCATCTACGGCTGATAGAACATTCCATGGTCATAGGACCCTTTCGTAAACTTTTGGGCCAATTTCAAGGTCTCTGGATCAATTCCACGAGCCCAATCTACGGCCTATAGAAGTTTCTATGATCCGTAAATTGGTCCGTAAAGTCTGAGACCAAAAATTAAACTTTTAGGAACTTTTTCCATAAATTAGCAGATGGGCCGTATTTTGTTGCACGGCCTGTAAAAGGGTTTAGTGATTCCTTACTGCTCTAGTATTCCTTATTTAAACAATCATAACTTTTGACTCCGAACTCCAAATGAGGTGAAATCAATTGTGTTGAAAATTTGATTCAAAGACCTTTCATTTGGTAGGTGATGGGCTACCCAATTTTTTGTGTACTAAGAGTTATGATCATTTAAAATTGACTCTTGCACAATCTAATACTAAAAACTCATTTTATAGGAAAGTTTTGAACTCGTCTAAGTACTAGAGGCCCCTCATGACCTTAATCCACTTCCCATGTGTAAGAATGAGTCTTGGAACATAGGTATATGTAAGAATAGAATTATGTGGTGTCACAATATCTCTTCCTTGGGATCATTCATCCTCGAATGAAGAGTAATGATAGACTCGAGGCACGAATAACAATCAAGAATCCTTTCAATACTCAATCAACCAATCAAACTATCAACCAATTAACAATTTAGACACTTACTATTCAGACTCAAGAATGGAAAAATCAACTCAAGTTAAGAGTAGGATATTACCTTCAGCATTCTCATCATTATTCATGAATAGATGCGAGTATCTAGCCTTCATATCCTCTTCAGCTTCCCATGTAGCCTCTTTAATGAATTGACTTCTCCATAACACTTTTACAAAAGCAGCCTCTTTAGTTCTCAACTTGCGAACTTAATGATCAAGAATTTGGACTGGGATCTCTTCATAACTCAAACTATCTTTCACTTTAATGCTTTCAACAGAACAACCGAGGACGGATCTTCCAAACACTTCTTAAGCATAGAAATGTGAAAGATCGGATGGATGGTTGTTAGCTCTTATGGTAGCTCAAACTCATAAGTTATATTTCCCGCTCTCTACAATTTGGTAGGGACTAATGTATCGAGGACTTAACTTCCCCTTCTTCCTGAATCTCATCACATCTTTCATGGGTGACACTTTAAAGTATACCTAATCATTCACTTCGAACTCTAGGTCCCTTATCCCAACATAAGTGTAGGACTTCTGGTGACTCTGTGCGATTCTCAATCTCTCTTCGATAATCTTTACCTTCTCCATAGCCTGGTGTACCAAATTTGGCCTAATCAATCCTGCTTGACCTACCTCGAACCATCCAATCAGTGATCTACATCTCCTACCATAGAGGGCCTCATAAGAAGCCATTTGGATGCTCGAATGAAAGCTATTATTGTAGGCAAACTCAATCAGAGGTAAGTGGTCATCCCAATTACCTTTGAAGTTGAAGACGCAAGCTCTTAACATATCCTCCAAGTTCTGAATTGTTCGCTCTGCTTGGCCATCAGTTTGAGGGTGAAAAACAGTGCTAAGATTTACCTTTGACCCTAAGCCTTTCTGGAAAGACTTCCAAAACTGAGCAGTGAATTGATCTCCTCTATTTGAGATAATAGATAAGGGGACTCCATAAAATCTAACAATCTCTCTTATGTACAGTCGGGCATAATCCTCCGCATTGTCAGTTACCTTTACTGCCACGAAGTAAACATATTTTGTCATCCGATCAACTATTAATACCCAAATTGAATCATGTTATCTATGAGACCTCAATAGACCTATGATGAAGTCCATATTAATCATCTCCTATTTCTATTCTGGAATCTCAAAATTCTGAGCTACTCCACATGGCCTTTGGTGCTCAACTTTAACTTGTCGGTAATTCGGGCACTTGGAAACTAATTCAGCAATGTCTTTCTTCATCCTACTCCATAAATAAATTTCTCTCAAGTCATGATACGTCTTAGTTGACCCTGGGTGAATGGAATATCTGGAATTATGGGCCTCTGCGATGATCCTCTTTCGAACTCCATCAATATCTAGAACACACAATCTGCCTTGGTACCTCAATACCCCATCTTCCTCTTTGGCGAAAGCCATTACTTTCTGCTTATGTACATCTTCCTTCAATTGGAGTAAGATGGGATCTTGGTCTTGCTTCTCTTTTACCTCTACTAAAAGGGATGATATAGACCCACTATGCATAAATACTCTACCTTCACCCAATTCATCAAGTTGAACTTTTGATTGCGCTAGTCTGTGCACCTCTTTAGCCAACTCCTTTTTCGCTTCCTTGACATGGGAGGTACTTTCCATGGATAACATGCTAAGAGCATTAATAACTATGTTAGCTTTACCTAGGTGGTAGAGGATGCTCATGTTATAGTCCTTGAGTAACTCAAGTTATCTCCTCTGGCTCAGATTAAGCTTCTCCTGGGTGAAAACATATTGCAGGCTCTTATGGTCTGTGAACATGTTGACATGCGCTCCATATAGATAGTGGCACTATAATTTGAGAGCAAACACCACAACTGTCAATTCCAAGTCGTGTGTAAGATAGTTCCTCTCATGTAATTTGAGTTGTTTGGAAGTATAAGCAACAACTTTACCTTTTTGCATTAATATGCATGCCAATACCACTCTTGAAGCATCACAATAAATAATAAACTCGTCAGCTCCTTCAGGCAAGGTCAAAGGGTAGTAGTCATCCTTGTTTTCAACTCTTGAAAACTCTTCTCACACTCATCAAATTATTGAAACTTGACCTTCTTTTGAGTCAGTTTAGTCAATGGTGCAAATATGGAAGAAAACCCTTTAACAAATCTGCGATAGTAACCAACCAAACGCAAAAAGCTTCTTATGTCAGTCGGAGAGGTGGGTCTTGGCCAATTCTTGACCACCTCAATATTTTGAGTATCCACTTGAATGCCGTTATCTAAAATTATATGGCCTAAGAATGCCACAGATTTGAGCCAAAACTCATACTTCGAAAACTTCGCATATAACTCATTATCCTTGAGCATCTGCAAAGCGATTCTGAGATGATTAACATGTTCCTCCTCATCTCTAGAATATACTAGAATATCATTAATAAACATGATCATGAATATGTATGTCAAGATATTATCTGATTACTCTGTTAAATCAAGTCCACGAAGGCTACAGGCGCATTTGTCAACCCAAAGGACATTACTAGAAACTCAAAGTGAACATATCGAGTGTGAAAAAATATTTTTGGGATGTCACATTCTCTCACTTTCAACTAGTGATAGCCTGATTTGAGGTCTATGTTGGAGAAAACAGTAGCACCCTGAAGTTGGTCAAATAAGTTATCGATCCTCGGAAGGTGATATTTGCTCTTAATGGTCACCTTATTCAATTGGCGATAATCTATACACATTCTGAGGGAACCATATGTCTTTTGAACAAATAGGACAGGAGCGCTCCACGGAGAACACTCGGCCTAATAAATCTCTTATCCAAGAGATCTTTTAACTGCTCTTTAAGTTCTTTCAAATCTGTGGGAGCATTCTATGTGGCGGAACAGAGATAGGTTGGGTGTTAGGAAGAATATCAATTTAGAAGTCAATCTTCCTATCAGGAGGAACTCCAGGCAGATGCTCAGGAAATACTTCTGGAAACTCATTCATAATCAGAACAGACTCAAGGGTAGGAGGTTCAACATCGTCAAACTTGACTCGCACGAGATGGTAGATCTTCGAGGTGGCAAAATAAGCCCAAATATAAGCAAAGCCCGTTCAAGTATAAGGTCTTATGATGTTTTTTTTCTGCACGAGATGGTAGATCTTCGAGGTGGCAAAATAAGCCCAAATATAAGCAAAGCCCAACCCGCCCATAATTTGATAGGTTGGGTTCAATATGATTTAGAATTGAGACAATTTTCAGCCCAATACAATTTAACCCATTATAAAATAATTCTAAGTTGCGCCTAATAAGATTCTCACTTCAGCCCAATGTATCATTTGTTTTGTATATTCAATGCTAGTCTTAAATTAAGTGGGTTAAATTACACGGGTCATAACCTAACCCAAATTTTAACCCAATCCATTTGAGCCCAAAGTACATTTGGGCGAGTCAAGACCCAACCCGATATTTAATGCAACCCATTTTAACTTCTTTAATTTTAGCTCAACCCGTCCATTTGATAGCCATAGTAGATACATCCCTTTGAGATTAACTTTCTGGCTTTAAGGTAGAAAATAAACTTATCCTTAGGCGTAATAGAATCACCCTTCCACTCTATGACAGGCTCATTTGGAAACTGGAATTTGACAATTTGATTTCTATAATCAACAGAGGCATAATAGGCATGAAGCTAGTTCATGCCAAGAATCACACCGAAGTCATCCATCTCTAACTCAATCAAATCAACAATAGTATCCTTATGATGGACGGATACTATGCAGTCTCCATAGATTCTTTTAGCTAGAACAAACTCACCAACCGGAGTAACATCAAAGGGTTCAAGAAGACACTCAGGAATTCTATCAAATCTACTAGCCAGATAAGGAGACACAAATGACAAAGTGGCACCAGGATCCATCAAAACATAGCAATCAAGAGTAAAGACTCAAATTATACACACCACAACATCTGGGAGTTTTTCTGATCTTGGAGACTATCCATGGCATACAAATGGTTTATGGGCCCACTTGCGCCAGAAGTAGCACCCCTCTGATTTCCTCTAGCTGGTGGTACTAGTGCAGAAGATTGGGCCTTGTCAGCTCATTTTGGACATGTGTGTGTGTGTGTGTGTGTGTGTGTGTGTGTGTGTGTGTGTGTGTATAAAGGCTCAAGAAAGTCCTCCCACCAATGTGGAAGACTCCCACATTACAAACTATTCAACAAGTTATGGTAGGTATCATCATGACCTGTAAGGTCAGGTCGATCGTGACATTCTCAAACTAATGAGTGATAGTTTAGATATGAAACTCACACTCTCAATAGTTTCGATATGCCCTCACTGGAATTATCCATGAAACCCACTTCACGACCCGTAGAGTGAAAACTCACACTCTCAATAGTTTCGATATGGAACTCAAAAAAAATAATATAGTTTAGGTGTGTTTTTGATACTCCACTTTTTTAAATCTAAAAAAGTTTTAAAATCTAACTAAAAATAGGCTTTTTTAAAAAGTGGAGTAATCTATTTTTGGAAAATTAGAAAACGTCACTTGAATGGAAAAAATATAACTCACATACCGTTAAAATTAGAGTCAAAATGTATTTTAAGGGTTGTAAATCTCTTCAAAAGTTTCATAACATGCAATTCATTTATTGATTTAACTTAATTGCAAAGTGAAAAAAATAAAATTTACCTATAAATTCTATGATTTTCTTCTCAATGTTTCTCAAGCTTATTCCATCAAATCATCTTCTTTTGTCTAAAGCTTTTGTAATGGCAGAAAACAAAATCATCCGCCAACAAATGACTGAAATAAAAGTAATGGAGTCTGAAGTGAAAGGCGAGGCAATATTCAAGAAGGGAATGAAAAATATTGTCAAGAAAGCACATAAACATTCTGGTATAACAGGGGATCATGTTATTATTCTTGCTTATTCTCCCAGTGGTAAACCATTTTTTTATGATTCTGCTACTAATTCTAATACAATAGCTAGGTCCTCCGTTCAAAAATTGAAGAATTTTGCTAGAGGTAACGTGAAGGCTTCTGCAAAGAAGGATCATTAATTTGCAGATATTAAAGTTAGTCATTGAGACCAATCCTCGGAGAAGAGTTTATCAGTCTTGTTTTATTTAATTTTGGCTTTGTCAATGACTTTCATTTGTCTTAATAAGTGAGTTGTTATGGGTCAATGTTGTCCTTTTCAATTTTTAGTGGTTTAATAATTTATTGTCGCGTTTTTAGTCTTTCATAATCTTAAACTATCAAGTATAAGGTCTTATGATGTTTTTTTTCTTCTCCTTGTAAGGATGTTCTAATAAAATAAACTCTTCCGTATTAAAGTTGTGACTTAAACTCGTTAAATAAATAGTTTTATGTATTCTTTGATGATATTACTGTTATACCTAGCAAAATTATCAAAATACCCCTAGATAAGAGACGTTTGCATAACACATCTTTTCACACTCTTTTGGTAAATCTAAGGTCAAAATCGTAATCAGCATGAAAAATTATGTGAAAAAATGATTTTGTTTGAGTTTTAGAGCAATTGGATCAAAAGATAATTTTTTGGGGCAAAGATGCAGTTCCAGAAGAGTACGCGACAAGCCCATGTTATGGATTGGTCGCAGATTTGCATTTAATTTTGGTCCCTTTATTTTCTACGGGATTGGAAATTAAAATCAATCAAAAAAATTTTTTTTAAAAAAAACATGGATGGAATAAGTCTGGGTCACGGACCTGGTTCACCGAAGTTCAAAATTTTTAATTCTTCGAGGGAAATTCTAGACTTTTCTCCACTCCTCCTAAACTTAATCCACGATCAATATAGATCATTTTTTACCTAAAAAGAGTTTTTAAGTCCATTTCAACGCCTTCTATGCATTATAAACAAAATCCAGGGCAAAGAAAAAAGAGGAGAGAAGGCTAGGGTTCTTCATTCAAGTACAAATCAAGGTTTCTTCAAGAGATTTTTTTCTCCCAGGCATGTAAGGCTAAACTAAAACATGAAAATGTTCTTCCATGTGCCCCTATTGATGGTAATAAAGAGATTGTGAAAGTGTTAACTTATATGCATGTTTCCTATGAATGTTTTCTTGTAAATTATATATATTCTATGTATTTTCATGTGTTGGTGATCATTCATAAACTTGAGTTCATTGGTTAAATATTTTTCATGAGTTATTTCAGAAACACCATATGTTATTTCATAAAAGATTGCATGAATGAACATATGAGTAAAGTCTAGAGCCTTAATAATATGATTGTGATATTGTGATTGTAATTGAGCATGATGATAGGATGATGGAATTTGATAGTCCTGTGAGTTTTCAAAATTTGAACTCTAAAGATTGGTCTGAATTGAAAGTCGTCTTACGTCATTGTCTAAATCATTCTTGAAAGGTCGATAGGATTGATTGATTTTGAGTTATTAGCGTCCCGGGATAATTGCATAGTAAGAATCCAACAAGATGTTTGTCGTTTAGAGAGAAAACAAACTACTCCTCCTATTCGACAATAGTTGTCCACTACTCCTTCTATTTCAAAATGAATGAATTGTTGAGGAATTTTTTATTTTTTAAACTAATTGAATTGTTCACTTTTCAAGGAATATGTTGGAATTTGTTTTTCAATTGTGCCCTTCATTAATTTTTTTTAATGTACTAGAAATAAATGATGTATTAAATGATTGTTTGGAGTTTGAAAAGGGTAAAAATGAAAAAACATAATTAAGTTTTGTCTTTGTTTCTTTTTCTTAATATGTGTGATGTAACTCAATAAGTCATTCATTTTGAAATAGAGGGAGTATTGATTTGGTACAAGAATTATGAACCAATCAATAATAGGAATAATTTTATCAAATCACTCTTATTTAATTAGTATAAGCCATTTAAACATTGAAAAATGAATACCATTTAATAGTAGGGTAAAGTAGATACGAAATGATAAATTATTCATCAATTTTATAAATTGAACAAGTACCGTTAAACATTCAAAAATAATATAATATAGTGAACAACTAAAGATTGAGAGAGTATAATAGGAAGTAATGTACAAAAAAGTACTCCCTTCGTCAAATTTTACTTGTCAAGATTGACTTAACAAATCTATTTAAAAAAATAAATAGAATTACAATTTTATTATATCACTTTTTGAAATAATAAATTTAGTATTTTAATATATATATATATATTGAAAATAACTATAATTAATAATAAAAATGATCTTTTATTTATTCAAACTAACTAAATAAAAATAAATATTTAATTTATTGAAGAGAGTATCAAAGGAAGGAAGTCACCGGTCGGTTCGGTTCGGTTTTATATATTATTGGTTTAGTTTATCGATTTTTGATTTTTAAATATGATAAACCAATAACAAACCAATAAAATAATTTTTATCAATTTTCAGTTTATCGGTTTTGAGTCCTTAATGGTTCAGTTTTTGATTTATCCGATAAAGATGATAATGAGAATTTACATACATTAATGAAAACAGATGGAGTACGAAAGAGTAAAGATTAAAGACTAAATACTAGAATGGGTAACTAATCACTTAAGTACGATAAATATTAAAATAGGTAAAGTGTTACTGTACTGTCCTATTACTATTAAATTACTATTCCCTCTGTCTCATATTAATTGAATTTGTGAAGTAAATACACACATATTAAGAAAAATATTCAAAGATAAAATTTACACCATACTTTTCACCATTACCCTTTGTGAAATCATAAATATGTAGTATAATTTATCTCCTAGAAAATATAAAACTTCAATAAATGAAAGGACAAATATGAAAAAAGTTTCATTCTTTTTTAACTTTGAACAATTTAACTATTTTGAACATTAAAAAAAGTCTAAAAAATTCAATTAATTTGAGACAGATGGAGCAATATTTAATATTTATGAAGAGGTAAAATAGTGAATAATTATAACCTTATTAGGTTATCGGTTTACTCAATAACCCAATAGTTAAATCGATATCGAACAGATAATAGAATAATTTTTTTTCAAAATCATTAAAAACCCGATAATCTAATAACCCAGTAACAATAAACCAATAACATTTTTATCGGTTCAATTAATCGGTCGGTTCGATTTTTGCACACTCCTAAGCGGAGGAGAGTGCTTGTCCGGAGTACTACTTCGTCAGTCGAGTTTAGTAACTTTAATTCAAATTAAATTTTATATTTTAATTATTATTTAAATTATACTAATTCAAAATAAATAAATTTCATAAATTTTATTTCCTCAATCCAAATTGATTGAATTTTTAAGACTTTTTTCAATATTCAAAATATTTGAATTGTTCAAACTTCAAGGTGAATGTGTAAAACTTTTTTCATATTTGACCTTTCATTTATTAACCTTTTATATTTTCTAAGAGATAGATTACACTACATATTTATGATTTTACAAAGGGAAATAGTGGAATATATGGTGTAAATTTTATTTTTGAATGTTTTTCTTAATATATGTGCATTAACTCACAAATTCAATTAAAATGGGAAAGGGGGAGTAAATTCTAATTCTAATTACGTGCTCCCTCTGTCTATCTTTGCTTGTCCATTATACTATTTTGAGATGTCCAACAATACTTGTTCACTTTATTAAGAGATAAATTGATGCTTAGATCCTAATTTACCCTTATCATTATTTATAGTCATTTTTTAAAACACTATATTTATTATATTCAAAGGGTAATTTGATATAATTATTCTTATTATTTACTATTTCTTAATCTCTATATCAAATTAACAGACTGAACAAGTAAAAATGAACGGAGAAAATATTCAAAATAAATTTTAAAAAATATGGTAAAAAAAACATTTGAAAAGCATGATTTTATTTCCATTATCAAAGTGAACACAAATTTAAATGGCAGTAATGACAATCAATAATGTTGTGGTTAAGTGTGAAATATTCCAAGTTTCGAGGCAGTTTGCCCTTTTAGTAGTGTCCGTGCAAGACACATTGTTTTGGGAACCGGGAAGGGTAGCGTAGGATCGTGGGCTAATTCAACCCATTAATTATCATAATATTATTACGCTGTTGACCAAAACCAATAACGCCTGCAATTCTTCTCGTCTCCACCCAAAAAATGCTTCCTACTCATTTTTAAAATAAATTTCTATTTACCTTCTCTTGTCTAATAATAATTGTCTATTATTTACTTAATATAATCATAAAAAAATAGCAAATAATAAAAAATACTGATAATTAGAAATAAAATATAAAATTATCTATTAATTTTATAAGATGAATAAATATTATGGATATCTATTTTTTTAATATGATAGACAAGTAAAAATGAACGAAGGAGATATTTATAATATTATTTTTAATATTCTTTTAGTTCAATAATAATTGTCCATTATAATTCTAATAATACTTATTCGCTTTACGAAATGAATAAATAATTTATATTTAGTTCCTAATTATTCTAAGGATAAACCTGAAGAAACAAATCGCACGGACAAGGTGCCCATTATTCTTCCTGTACATGTATATATACAGTCTATTCCTTTCTCCAAAACGCCCAACTCCTTTCACTTTACTACCAAAAGAAGGGGGATTTTAATTTACATAGTATAAAATTACATTATTTTCTTTGAGTTTTTACTCATTATTTTAATTTGACATTCATATTGAAGCCTGATTATTTCGAATTCATGTCATGTTGAATTCATGCAGTGCAGAGCCCTATCTGGGGAGAAGCGGCTTAAGATATTAATTAATTTGAACACTTGTTTACTGAAGGAGATGACCAGCCGGAAGAGAAATGGAAAAGATGACTTGGTAGAAATGAAGCTTCACCATAGGAAATGTAATCTCATATAATGAAGCTTGGTAAAGGGCATACAAAAGGGAGCCAGGCATATAGAAATATTATAGTCTTTTTTTTAATTTCCATTTCTTTACTATTATATTTTTGCTTGTTAATTAGAAACTGATAAAAGTTCAAACTTACTAATCTAGTGGGTTGTGAGTCGTCTAATTATTCTTAAATATGGAAGAGCAAAAGACTGTTTTCAACTCTTCTGCTAGTGCAAATGTACGAGATTCTTCTTGAGCTTAATTAATTACTTTAGTTTACTTATTGAATGTTCATTCTTATTCATTTACGGTTTCTCTACGATTTACAAATATCATGGTTTTTATTGAGCACAAAATGTTGTACCTCAGAATTATTACTTTCTCCGTCCACTTTTATTTATCCCCTATTGATTTGGCATAGCGATAGAAATAATACATGATAGAACTAATTTTATCAAATCACTCTTTGAATATGGTAAATACAATCATGTCTTAGCTTGAAAAATATAATAGGAAAATACTTATAATTAATTATAAGAGTAAATTAGGAATTCAGCATAAAATTATAGCATCTTGATTTCATAAATTGGACAAGTATGGATTGAACATCCCAAAATAGTATAGTAGACAAGTAAAGGTGAACGAAAAAAGTACTTGATAGTTAATTTTAGTCAAAGAGCCTACACTTTTAACATGTTAAATTCTCCTCTCATCTCATATTATTATTCTTTCACTTTTATTTGTCATTATTTTGCTTTTTGTGATCAATTTGACTAAATCTCAAAGAAAATTAAAGTAGATCAATTTAATATTTAAAATCTAAAATTTACAAAGTTGAAAATTATATGAAAAATGTTATAATTAAATTATAATCCTTCTCATATTAATATAATAAAAAATATATATTAAAATATTAATCAAAGTTTATATAATTTAACCTCGAAAAAAAATAGTGACAAAATCTTTTTTTAGGAGTTTTAATTATTAAGAGAATATTTATTCTATTTTTGTGTAATCATTTCAAAAGTAAAAAATTTGTGATCATCTAGCGCAGTCACTGTTAAAGAGTAAAATAAGAAAATATAACTAATTTTATCTTTAATTTTTAAAATAAAATAATTATGTTTAGAAGTGATAAATTGAGATGGAAGAAATATTTAAAGAAAGTAGGGGATTTGTTTCTCAAAGTCGGTTAATCCTTATAGTCATAGACTTCATATGAGTTGTTCAACATAAGATTTCATTGCTTTCTTTTCGAACTATACATATATATGCAATAATAATTTTACATATAATGTATACACATAAAAGGATTAATATATTTGTTCAGAATCTGCTGACTCTAATTAAAATAGTTACGAAATTTCGTGCTATGTACGGGCTTAATAGTTATTCATAAAGTTATTTTTAATGATATAATTCAATGTTATTTAATTATTTTATTAGATGTTATTTTTATGGACTTCTCAATTGTAGAAATTAGTTGTTAGGGATAATATTGTGAAATTACTAAGCAACTGGTTTGAAAAGATTAAATAAAAAAATTTCTAAAATATTTTTTTGGGTCCCATTAATTTAAAATAACTAAATAGTTGAAGTAGCTACGAAAATTATTTATAAGGGGTAATATCGTAAAGTCACTAAGCAACTGCTTTAAATAAATTAAATTAAAAAACCTCCGAAATATTTTTATGAGCCCTTCAATTGTGAAAATTAGTTGTTAGGGGTAATATTTTAAAATCACTGAGCAACCGCTTTAAAAAGATTCAATTAAAAACAATTGAAGCTACTAAGAAAATTATTACGAAATCATAATTGAAGTTATTGAAAAATTATTTATTAGGAGTAATATTGTAAGATCATATTTGAAGCAAGTAATTACTTTAAAAAGATCAATAAAAAATTTCCACATAATGTATAAAAGGAAGCAAGTAGCTCAAATAGACATATCAACAAAGACGTGTCTACTTGCCGCCCTAACTCTCTCCTATATAATAATAGAATTCTTAAGTTCAATTTTCTGAATAGCTGATCAACTATTGCATGTTAATTTTTATATTACAATTTCTTAATTAATTTCCAATACGGTCTCATAGATTATATAACCTAAATCATATACTGGCAAAATAAAGAAATTATGATATAGAAATTAAACATGTAGATGATTGGTATTGAACACACTAAGTTATGCACTCCGCAGTTTATTTTTATTTGTCAAAATTTTGTAAATATATTTACGTATTATATTTTTTAAAGATCTTAATTTAATATTAATAAAGTTTTAATTTAATAAATTTAAAAAGTGAGAATATAATAAAAAAATATTCTTTTTCTATTTATCAAAAATAACAAATAAAAATAAAAATTAAATTAAAAAAATATTTGATAACTAAACTGTAAATCCGAATAGTGGGAGTATAAATTTACCCATTAAGTACAACCAGAAATGTCATTCTGGATATCCTTCAAATCCTACAGCAATTCAAGATAGCCACATAGAGATCTCTTTATCAGATTCGTTTTTTTTTAACTGGATTTGGTAAATTTCTTAGATTCGACTCATGGAATTTCACTAGATATATTGTTATTATTGTTGAATTCGATAAAAATTAAATATTTTTATTTTATATATATATTATTTAATTTTATATTTGAATTATTGAAAGTGTGAGTGTGAATGGGGTGCCATGACACCTAGTGACTTCCATAAGAACTTTGTATTTATATGTTTATAGAGAGAAAACATAAAATTTATCACTAATGTTGTTCCAAATTTTCGAAAATGCACCTTAACTTTGCGAGCGACCTATTACCCACAAATCTATTTAGTTTCTTTGTAAATATCTCATTTTGACCATTTTCTCTCTATGTTTGTGAGTATGCTGCTGACGCGCGTGAAACTCTCATTCTGCTTTCAAAAACCAATTAAAAAGTGTCATGTTTCAGTTATTTTTTCTATTAATTAATATTTTATTTTTAAACATGTCATCTTCCCCAAATTTTCAAAAAAGCCTTTGGTTAAAGATTTTTTTTAGAAAAAATCAGCATTCTCTAATGAAACTAACTCAAAGGGATAAGCATCTGCTTTAATTTCTAGTTCAAGAAGTCAATTTGTGAAATTATTTAAGATTTAATTTCTTCTTAATTATTTCTTTTAAATTTGAGAAATCTCAAGAACATTGAACACATTCTTTTAAAAAAAAATCTAAATTGCTAGATGATAATGAATTTGAGTTAGAATTTTATCGGTTAGCTCCAAGGAGCCACCACCAATTGGCAGCCTTAAATCCCTCTCCAGCCAATTCACCGCGGTGCTGCCAAACAACCCCATTGTTCGCCTTTCCCCATAGCCATCTCCGACAAGCTAGCGAGCTTCAAGCTCCCATAACTATGAACCAAACCCATTATCTATCCCTCTTCTCCTTTGCTACACCAAAAAATTCAATCAACAGTTCCCAAACGACCCACTAAATCAATAAACTAACACCAACTTCGGTGAAGAAAGCCGTGGAAACACGAAAATTTTGAGCTTGCACGAGTGAACAAAGCAACCAAACAAAAACCCATGAATTTGAGTTAAATTTTGTTGATTGTTGATTAAAAATTTAAAGTTTTAACAGAGAATTTGGTGGGTTAAAGCATAATCAATAATTTTTATTTTGAAACGATTCGAGTCGGATTGATCCATGTTTTAAATCAATTTAATTAATGAAAAGGAGGTGAGCCTCATGCATAGGTCCATAGATGAGAAAATGGATCAAAATATGATATTTACAAAGAAACTAAATAAATTCGTGGGGTAAAAGAGCACCCACAAAATTAGAATATTTTTTTAAAAATTTGCGACAACATCAAGGATAACTTTATGTCTTCCCTCTATATGTATATTTATAACAAATGATGATATATTTAACTTGCCACCCAATTTAATATTATCATGGATGGTGCAACTGGCAAAAGGCTCTATGTAAAACTTCCATGTCAAGGGTTGAAACCCACTATTAACTTTATTTTTAAAGCTTCAGCTCTTCCTTTTTTTCCTCTTTGCTTTTTTGTCTTTTTAATGTTTGCAAGGACTTCAATTTTTTTTTAATCCCATTAATTCTTCCTAATTTGCTTACACTTATTAATCCAATTAATTATTTATTTTATTTTACTTATTTTTTTATTTTTTTATTTTCTCTTTCACTAAGTATTAACCTCTAATTGATACAAGTATTGCATGTCCTTAACACCACGTTAATATTATTAAAAATATATTTCAATAATTTTAATTTTTGAAAACATAAGTTTTAAAAATAATGAATACCATTATGTTAGAACTTTTGAATTTAAAGGTTCTTTTGATCTTTTAATGACGTATTCTTTAAGTAAAGATAATTGAGTTTTAAAGTTACAACTTCTTAATTTTTTTCTCAACTATATATTACTTAGATGATTATACAAGTTCAAAATTTTAACATAATAAATCTCTTATTTTTATTAAAGTTTTAGAGAATAAAGTCTCTTATTTTTTTTAAAAAATAAATAGATGAAGTACTTATGTATATATCTTCAATATCAAAATATCTAAAAAAAAATTTTTTTATTAAATATAAATATTTAATTGATTTATTTATAAGAATTGAGAAAAATAATAACCGGTTTATAATCCCAAATTGAAGAAACCGATCCACTTATCCTATATAGACGATATGACATTCGTAACCTCTGAATCTTGGATCCAACTATGTACCTAAACTTATCATTGATTAGTTTCATAGTTTGATAAATACACCTCAGTGGTGTATAATTCACTCTCTTTTTTATTTGAATAAACCATGCCAACATTCTATAAGATAAGATAACTCTTTTTATTTTGAAAAATTGTCACATGGCATTTGAAATAAATAATTTCACCTTGAAGAAAATTAAATAAATTATTGATATAGAAAAAAAAAGTATCACTATTCTTAAAAAATTATTTTTTAAAAAATAAAATTTAAAATATTTTTCTTATCCTACTCTACTATCTCTTCCCAAACACATGTCCTTCCCCCCTCCCCCCACCAATTTTTTCAAAAATATAAAAAATTTTGGTTTTGGGGGTGGGGGTGTGTGGGGTGGGGATTACAGTGGCCAGTGGGAGGAGGTGGTGGAGTGGGAAAAGAAAAATAATTTTTTATTAAAATAGTGATACTTTAATCTTTAACTTTTAACTAATCCTAATTATTTTTTTAAAAAAAAATTGTCAATTCAAAGTGAAATATGTTGTTTATACGAAATATCATGTGACATTTTTTTTTAAAAAAAAGAAAGTGTAATACACACATCATCAAAATAATGTAATAAAAAGGAGAAATGTGCTTTTCAAACTAATGAGTATCAGTTTATGTATGAAACTAAAATAAAAAGGGATAATGTAGATGTTTCTAACACCTCTCCCTAATTTAATTTATTTTCTTTCTTTTGATTCTCAATTGCTTAATTTTCTTTCTAAGTTTTCAAGATAATTTATATTGGTTAAACAATAAACAAAACACGATTATTGACAAGTGATGCTTAATTTTGATGAATATTCTCTTCTTCTTTTTTTTTTTTTTAGCTTTTTGTGATGTTATAATATTTAAATCTAATTCACACCTATTTTACATCTTCTCTTCTTATGAAGATTTTTGTCCACTTAAAAGATGGGAAGATTTTTCTTCTCGGGAAAGACCAATTAATACAAGATTTGTTATTTTTCTCCCCTTCTATTTTCTTTTTATTTAATTATTAATCTCTCTGTCTTAAATTAATTAAACTAGTTTATTATAAGCACGTAAGTATCATATTAATTTTAAAATTATATATAAATTATACTTGCTAAATAAATAATATTATGTAAATAAATATTATTAGTTTGATATAATAGTTTAATTCTTTATATACCAGCAAGGATGAGAAAATCAATTTATGCAATAGTTTATAAATATATAAAGTAATAATTTATACATAAGATAATAATTTGGAGTTGAATAGTTAGAAGCTAAATAATTAATTGATTAAAATTTAATGTGAAAAAAATTATCCTAAATATAAAAAGAGTAGTTTAATGCTTTCAACATAATTTTATTGAATTTTTTTCTTTTTAAATTTATTATATTACATACTTTTATTAATAAAATATTTTATAAGCAAAATTTTAATTAATTTCAAAGTCAAAATAATAATAATATTTTCCCTTTCCTTTCCTTCATAGCATAGACAGTTATTATATAGAATTGTTTTAACCAAAAGTGAATTCCAAATATAAAAAAAAAATTTAATCCAAAATTGAATCTTGAAAATAAACAAATAAATAAATAAAAGATAAAATAAGTATAACTTACAGAAATCCCAGATTAAGGGAAAGAAATTTCAATTTATCCCTACCTTTTTCATAATTACAAAAATCCCATAAAATGTCAAAGATGCAAATACACTGGTCATTTTTATAGACACACTTCGTCATACATGATTTGTAAGTCATGATATATTGTAATCAATATTTAATGCGGTGAATCAGCTATGCCGGATACACTTTGCCATACATGATTCATAAGTCATGATTCATTGTAATCAATATTTAATGCGGTGAATCAACCATGTGTTAACTATTTTATTGCAATGAATCATATTGTATAATCCATTGTCTCAATGAATCAACTCATTAATATGATTCATTGGTGTATCATCCTTGTATGATGCACCCAATGAATCATCAACCTATAACAACTAGAAAAAGTGTCACATTGAAACATTGTATTCAATCCATACAGTTCTAGTGAATCAATGACTCGATTTTACATATAATTGAATCACCATAAAGAGTTATGACCAACTCATAGTTTTGAAATGAATCACCATACAAGATACATACTCTCGGTTTTATATATAAATAAATCACCAAGTTGTGAACAAGTCATAGTTTTAAAATGAATCACCATACAAGATACACACATGACTCACTATATTTTTCTAACAAAATAACTCATATAGTCTCAATGAATCAACAACATATATGACTCAATTTTATATCCCATGAATCACCATATCTGAGCGAATCACCATATCTGAGCTTTCTTCTTCGATTCTTTTTTGAGATTTTTGGATTTGGGTAATTTTGAACTTGAAGAGGGTCGTCTGAGGTGAACTTTGAACTTCAAGTTCAAGTTCAAATTCAAAATGGATCTGGGTGAACTTCAAGTTCAAGTTCACAAAGAATTTTGAACTTCAAGTTCAAGTTCAAAATGGAAGAGGAAAGAAGAAGAGCTCACTGGAGACAAGTACAACGCCTACTCTGTTGGATCTGAACTCTGACTGGCTCACCACCGCCGTCTTCGGTGTTGACTTGAGTGTCAGCGGCTCCGTCCATGACAACGGTGAAAGAGAGAGATGATAAATTGGGGGGAAGAGCTCTCTCTCTCTTCTTTTTGAGCAGAAAGATTCAAGTGAATCAAGCCTAAAAACGAAAAACAGAGAGTTTAGAGATTTATAGGAATAGTAGGGGATATTTGAAATTTCTTTCCCTCAATATGAGATTTTCGTAAATTTTTCATAAAATAATAAATTAAGAAAAATAGTAAAAAAATAATTTTATCTAAAGTATTTTTTAGGACTTAGAACTTGATTAGGATTAGAGTTATAATTCCTAGCAAATTCATATTCATTATAGATCTTAGAAGATGAATTTTCGTTAAACATAAACTAAAAATTAAACTTATGGATAATACTATTATTTGAATAGGTTAAACTTATGATAATGCTACAATTCTACAATATGTAATCTTTTTCTCTTTTTTTTTTTCAGTTGTCATGTATTTTTTTAAAAAGAATCTCTTTATTATATATGTTTAGGACTTTTCTCTTATTATATATTGTAGGACTCCTCGAAAAAAAAGGATATATATTATTAAAATTATCTTAATTAATTTATAATAATTTAGTTTTCTAAACCCATCATTTTTATTATTATTTTTTTGGAAAATAAATACTTCTAGCAGTTAATTTGAGACTATATTTAATATTAGATTAGAATTCTAAATTTATAGATTTATCGTTCAAATAAAAGGCCTTTGTATTAAGATTCAACACTTAACTAAAATCTTATATTTCAAATTCAACAAATAAGTTTAATTCGATATCAAACTACAATACTAATGAATAATATATCAAAATATAATTAAATAATATAATCAAAATTAAGTCATAACTAAACAGAGAAAAAGACAAACCTTTAATTTTTTGATGACTGCACTCGGCAGCAACATTTCGTCTAATTTCTCGATAAAAAATTTTCAACTTAAATAAAAAACACGAAAAATTATCAAAAGAAAAGAATAGTATGTATTCATATATAATCTTTAAAGCTATTAACTAAAAGGGTTTTAAAAAGATTAAAAAATAAATTAATAATGAATAAAAATAAACGATTTAAGTCAAAATAAAAAGATAACTTAAAAGAAAAAAGGAAGCGTCAAATAAGGTAGAAGAAGGTTAAATAAAAAAGAAAAAGGTTGTTAAATAGCATTGGAGTAGAAGATGAAACACTAAAATTAAATAAGACAGACATATTTAAATTTGGCGTAAACTTTGCTAAAAAAAATTTATGTTTACTTGAAATAGTAGAAATAAGTTTTTTGGTTAATCACTTCTTTAAAAAAATAACGTGGTAAAAGGGCACTTTTTTATTAAATAAAACAAATAGCCAAAATTAGCTAGAAGCCAAAAGCGACATGTACGTAGTATATCTCTAGTAGATTTTTTTTTAAAAATAAGGTAAATTCCAATTGATATAGAAGTGTTGAATATTATGATTTTTTATTTACATAATGTAAGAATTTTAATTAATTTGAAAATCCTATATAATAGTATAATAATTAAATAATAATAGTAATTGGAGAAAAAAATAGTGAAAAGATAATATTGTCTAAAGAAGAGCCTTTTAAAGAAAGGCAAAAAGTTCAAACAATTTTATTAAGGACCTTCACACTTTTAATATAGTATAGATATAGATAGATAGATTTGTAAGGTAATGCATGCACACATATTAAGAAAAACATTTAAAGACAAAATTTAAAGCATACTTTCCACTATTGTCTTCTGTGAAATCATAAATATATGATGTAATTTATCTCCTAGAATATATAAAAATTGAATATATGAAAGGGCAAATATGAAAAAAAGCCTAAAAAATTCAATTAATTTAAGATGGATGGAGTATAAAACTACTCCCTCCGTTAATCTTTACTTGTCCTCTATACTACTTTGGGATGTCCAACAATACTTGTCCACTTTATAAAATCAAAAGATAATTTTATACTTAGTTCCTAATTTATCCTTATTATTAATTATAGTCATTTCCCTATTACGTTTTCAAGATATCGTATTTATTATACTCAAAGGGTAACTTAAAAAATTACCTTATTATTTACTATTTCTTAATCCATATGCCAAGTTAATAAGGATCAAGTAAAGTTAGCGGTGAAAATGTCACATTTTAAAATTTTAAATTGGATTTAAACCGTTAAATTTCGTGTGATTCAATCCGAACTATGTTAAAATCACATATGAATTCGTTTGTTGAAAATATCAAATTTGGATTGACATGTGACATCGTACAGGCCAACAACATGTTTGTCATTTTTACTAAAATTTTTCCATACTTAAACATATTATTTTATCTAAATTTATATTACTTTAAAAGCAAGAACCTCATTATAAATGTTGTTTGAATTTTTTAGTTTTTATTAAAAAATTGTATAACACAAAATTTTTATATTTTCCTTTCAAATTATTATTTAATTATTTTTATAATATTAAAAATTAAAGAGTCTTAATATATATGGTAAGAGAAAAATTATTTTTAAAATATTAAGAATTTCTCAAATATGG
>DF364714.1:4559-23085 GCA_000787875.1 Solanum virginianum | reverse complement strand
GTCGTTAACTTTAGTCCCGGTTTAATATAAATTATAATGGAATAATTAGGTTGGACAGTGCTAATTTCCTCCTTTAAATTCATATCTTAAGGTGTAAGATATTAAGGTTTAGCTTTAAGCTTGAAAGTTAGGAATATTAAGGCTAGACCCCGACTAACATAATTGATATTGTTAATTAATATTTTGCATAGATTGAGGCAAGTTGGGGCTATTTTGGTTGGTGTTCTACACGTGCAAGGTTGTAGGACTTGTCATTTGTGAGGAAGTGAGACTTTAAGCTTTAGTGCTTGCTTTTCAAACATGCTTTGAAAAATATATTTTCTCAGCTTGGCTCATGTGTTAGGACAAGAGTGTGCTTGGCATCAGCCCTAGATATGCTATTTTGTGAAGAATACCTAATTTTTTTTATAAGTTACATGTGGTGTGATGCTGGATATCTTCATTATTGTGATGTGGTTACTAGGGGCATACATAGTTTTCGTAATATGTTAAGGGCATACCTACGTTGCCATAATATATTAGGGGCTTTGTACATGCTGCCGCAATATACTTTTGGAGCATTATACATGCTGCCATGGACTTGTCGGGGTGCTAGGTTGATCTCCTACACGGCCATTTATGACAAGCTTTGAGTGTGGATTGAGTTGAAACATGTAATGTCCATTTTGAACATTGTTTGGACTTATTGAGATTTATTTTATGAAATATATTCGTGTATATTATTATGTACTTGCTGTGTAGATGTATTTTCTAACTCTAGTTCCAGGTGCACTGAAATAGCGAGTCAAGGATCTTATTGGGTTTTTTTTTTTTTGGAGAAAGGTAACATTTGTATGTATTAACTAAAATCAGTACATGGATTGCACTGAAAATCATAATCACAACTTATCTACGAAAACAGGATATCTGAATATAGAATCTAACAAGAGCCAAGGTTCTCAATAATTGACTCAGTATCCTCTTAAGTACACATTTGTTTACACCAGAAACAAAGAAGTCTAATACAGTTCAGTTTGATCTTCTTCAGATCACAACTTTTGCTCTCAAAACATCTAGCATTTCTCTATGTTCAGATTGTCCACCAAATACAGGCTGGGACAATCCTCCGTCTGTCTCTGTCTGAAGCTCCCGCACCTACTTCTTCCCAGCTGAAGAGAAGGTGGATGATTCTGTTAGGCATGGTCCAAACCACACCTCTGAGATTGATGAAAATCCTCCAAAGTTGGGTTGTTATCCTGCATTGTAAATATAGATGGCTGACTGTCAAAACCTCTTCTCCACACAGATAACATCTAGAGCACATAGAGAACTTTCTCTTTTTGAGATTTTCTTGTGTCAAGACTGCTTCTCTCTTTTTAACAAAAAAATGAAATCCTAAGGTTTGGATCTAAAATACTAGTCGCTTCCCAATCTGGAATTCATTTCTACAATTCAAGTCCCAAAAAGTCTTTCCAACTTGTGTCCCACTGATTTGTTTAATTGTCAAGTCTCTTTAAAATGATGTTTTGTACAAACTCTAAAATTCACCCTTAAAACTAAGTTCCCACAGCAGTTATGGCCCCAAAACTTTACTATCCTCTAGTCTACAACCTTGAATGAGATGTTTTCCCAAAAAAACATCCTATCCCTTTGAGATATTCCTCCACAAACCACAACCGAAAGGCAAAATGATACTTCAAGTGCTCCACCCTCCTTCCATAACCACATATTTACCAACTACACCCCCCTCCTCAATGCTTGCACCTCCACCCCAAATCTCCAAAGCCATTTGCCTCAGTAAAGCTTTATTAAAAACCTTAAAATCTTTAACTCCAAGACCTCATTTTATAGATGTGGCAGTCTCCAACAGCACCAGTGGAACTTGCTTGCCCCATCCGCCGCATCCCATAGGAAATTTCTCTAAATCTTTTCCAGCTTTTCAGTGACCGATATTGGAGCAAGAAACAAAGACAAGTAGTAAGTGGGAATGCCCGAAAGCATGATCTTAACTTCCCGCCCTTGGACATTCTGCCATCTTGCTAGTCTATTGTCAACCTTCTGAAAAACCAGATATCATTTGATTTTTGTTCGATGCACATAATGGTACTCCAAGGTGGGTAGTCGAAAGGGCCTCAACTCTACAATTCAAAACTAAGGTAAAAGTAAATCAATGTCCTCCACTTTTTGCCAAATACCATTTGTAGCATAATAGATTCTAGGAACCTCCAATTCATACGATTGTAGGCCTTTTCAAGATCAAATGCACAACACACTTGGCACTCCTTGCTTTCTCCTAGAACCACCACTTCGTTTGCCACCAAAGCTACATCCAAAATCTGTCTACCCTCCACACGAGCATTCTCTTTAGTAGAAACAGTCTCGTCCAATACTTTCTTAGGTCTAACGGAAATCATCTCCATTCTAGTGTATTAGTTAATTGCTCTACATAATTTTAGTGTCTGTTCTGGAAACACTAAAATCATTTAGTGTCTGTTCTGGAAACACTAAAATTATGTAGAGCAATTAACCAATGCACTAGAATGGAGATCTTCATTTAATGACAACTGCACTTCCACGTCTACAAGTAACATATACACATACAAAATGAAAAAGGAACAAGGTAAAAACACATACCTAATTCTAATTCCGCAATTTCAGCTTGCTCGAAGGAGTATGGCCTGGTCTTTTTCGTGTTAAGGAATGAGTTAATCTTCTCAACAGCAACAAATAACTCCTATAAAAGTATTTCAGAACTTTAGTGTACAAGTGGAAGCTATATAATAGGAATACAAGGGAACAAGAAAGATGAATCGGAACAAAGGGAACAAGAGAAAGAAAAGCATTCCAGCAGCCCAGAAAAACATATTTGTCATTCAAGGTGAAAAAGAAGCACACAGACTTAGAAATAAGAATTTATCATCTCCTACAAGACTTACAGCAGTAGGATAACTTCTGAAAGTAGATTTTTCCTTCTGAATTTCTAGAAACTGGAAAGTCATTACTCCAAATGGAACATGACAGATTATATTGAAGTTCAGATATAGTTAAGTGTCTCAAGAACACTCTAATAGCTACGAATACAACACTAGAGAAAAGTCTAATGGCAATTAGTGACATTAGTATCAATTCAGTATCTAAGATTTAACTAAACATGCAACATTCTGGCCCATAACTTTATTTTTTTAGAAAAGTAATAATTGTATTAATCTTCAACACAAAAGATGTGCTGGTACCAAACGTTCTGGCCCATAACTTTATTTTTTTAGAAAAGTAATAATTGTATTAATCTTCAACACAAAAGATGTGCTGGTACCAAACGTTCTGGCCCATAACTTTATTTTTTTAGAAAAGTAATAATTGTATTAATCTTCAACACAAAAGATGTGCTGGTACCAAACGTTCTGGCCCATAACTTTATTTTTTTAGAAAAGTAATAATTGTATTAATCTTCAACACAAAAGCTGTGCTGGTACCAAATTCCAGAAAAACGTACAAAAACCTATCGGTGTTCTTCATACAAGGATTCTATGATGTCTAGTATGGATCCAACATCATTTACAAAAATTTATTTACACCAGAAGTGATAGGTAGCAAACAATTCAGCTTTTTATCTTCTGAATTGAGTTTCACCTATCTACAAAGCACCGAAATATTTTTTCCCTTTCAGGACTATCCACCAAATACAAGCTGGAATCAGCAGCTCTTCTATCTTACATTGCAGCCCTGATTGTGCCAACACCTCAGAAGATCAACAGTGGACTTAGTGATAGTCTATCTAAGGCCAATCATGTTACAAAATAATTGCCTCCTGGCTAGTAAATCCACAATACAAAATAGATGACTGTTATTTCTGCATTTGCGTAACATAAGTAGCACCTGAAAGTCAGATTAATCCCTCTTCTCTGTAAACTATTCTGAGTAAAGCAAGCCTGTCTAGACACAAACCAAACAACGCCAAACAACCTTGAAGGGGGCTTTGGTTATCCGGACCTGTTTCTAAGGCTAATTGTTGTCCACCTGCCATTATCTGTGAATACAGCATATGATGACCTCACTGTTAACATCCTGTTGGTCCCCTTCCTTGTCAGAGAAAATTCTCTATCAATGTGTCCTGGAACAGTTCCAAATGTTTCGGGGCAGGAATAAAGGAGGAGTCTCACTTTTGGATCTCGCAAGAGTTATTGGGTTGGTGGTAACGAATTCAAGATCCTCAAAGGAAAGTAAGACAAACAATTTGAAATGGAGGGAGTAAGTAAAGTCAGGCCTCCATACCTCTATTTCATCATAAAACTTCTGATAGGACTACAAAGAAATTTTTAATATCTCTTGATCAGTGATTTCTTCTACATGAACTAGCAGCTTGTCTAGATTACTGACCTTCTGTGCGCATTTGTCTTTTTGTGAACATCTTTTGTATTCTTATCTCCTTTGCTTTAAATATAAAACTCTGGGTCTTTGCCTCCAAGATATCTCTTTTCCTCAAACTTCATCTCCAAGCTAGCTTTGGTAAGGAGTTCATCATCATTAAGGTTCCTTTGCTCCTGAATCTTGTCAATTTGTAATACTAGATCTAACATGTCTTTCTTTTTCTTCTCTTCGATGTCAAGATTATTAGAATTCCATTCCTTCTGTTTAGCCTTAAACAGTTTTAACTTCATTGCCAGTATATAATCCAGCCGGCCTTTATTTGACAAAGAATTTTTTTTCTTTTTGGTGACAAAGGATATAATCCAGCCGGTCTCCTACCACAAAAGCTCCATCATTCCTTAATTTTCTGCCCAAAGCCCTTCTTTGTCTCTGGCTACTGGTTCAGGAATTTGAAATTGGCCTTCCTGCACATAACATTCCCCACATTGTAACAAAATTGGGATACTATCAGACAAAGTTCTTTTTTTGATACTAAGACAAAGTTCTTAGTAGCAGGGAAAAATCCATCAAGCCTCGATGCAGCTACATGATTATTCTCTATACCATGTACTAACTACAGCACCAAACGAGGATCAACTAGTTCCAACAACAATAACATATCCAGCGTATTACCACAATTGGCGTCTTGAGAGGGTAGTATGTATGCAGCCTTACTCCTGCCATGCGAAGGTCTCGGTTATTTCCATTAGACCATTCACTCAAGTAAAGCATATCAGAATCAGTAAAAACAGGAAATAGAGTAGTGAAGAAGTCATGTAGAAAATAATGGAGAAAAGAACAGTACAACAAACAAATACTACAATAACCAAACCAAAGGAAACAAGTAAAATTATAATCAAAGAGACAGTAGGAGAGTAATAATTTCAATAATACTAATAATGAAAACTAGACAACACTCGACTACCTATTAACATTCTACCATAGTCCTTGACTTTCATATCCTCTTATTTAGAGTCATGTCCTCAGTAAGTTATAGATATGTCATATCCTATCTAATTACCTCTCTCTGATACTTTTCCAACGCTCGACTACCTACTAACCTTCTAAAATAATCTTTGACTTTCATATCCTCTTATCTAGGGTCATGTCCTCAGTAAGGTATAGGTATGTCATATCCTATCTAATTAACTCTCTCCAATACTTTTCCAATTGACCTCTACCTCTCCTTAGCCTCACCACAGCTAACCTCTCACACCTCCTCACTGCGCATCTAGGCATCTCCTCTTCACATGCTTGAACTATATTAAACTCGCCTCCCTCATCGTGTCCACCACAAAGGCCACTTCTACCTTGTCCTAAATATTTTTGTTTTTAATCCTATCTCTTCTAGTGTGCTCATTTCCACTAGTCTCATCTTTTGGACGTGTGAGTTCATGACTAGCCAGCACTCTGCCCTATACAATATAGTTGGTATAACAATCACCTTATAAAACTTACCTTAAGTCTTGATGGCATATTCCTATCACACAACACTGGATGTGAGCCTCTTTTTCATCCACCCTGCTCCAATACAAAGTGTAACTTCATTGTTAATCTCCTCATTCCCTAGGATAAATGACCCATGGTACATGAAACTTCCTCTTTTAGAGATGACTTGTGTATCAACCCTCACTTTAACATTTGCCTTATAAGTTATGTCAATGAATTTGCACTCCAAGTACTTTGCCTCAGTCCTGCTCAGCTTGAACCTTTTTGACTCCATGGTTTGTTGCCAAACCTCCAACCGATCATTGACTTTGTCTTATGTCTCATCAAATTAACCAATTCCAATTATATTAAGCAAGAAAATTTGCATAGCTCCATTATATTGACTACCATTACTTATTTAAGTAGCATATCTTGTGATGTTTAAGTCGCCATATATACCACTCATGGTCATGTACACTCTCCTACAGAAACAATAGGTTCCCACCACAACTATTTCATACCAATTTAATCATTTGAGGTATAAACCCCTGTGATATGCCAAGTGTAGTTTTAGGTCACTAAAGTGAATTTGCATGTAATACTTTGTGTCCCAAAGTTGAGAACCTCACCTTCCCAAACTCTGTTGTTTCATAAAAAAGATGATGCCACCACTTCTTCCATTGGACTCAAGATAAGCCTAACAAACCCACATGTTTCCCAGAATTTGTTTAACATTGCACTAATGGAAGCGCAAAGTGGCAAAAAGAAAAAAAAACGACAAGACTCAGCTCCGCGCTTTAAATGAAGCGTGAAGAAAAGCGCTCGCTTCATTATAATGAAACACAATTTTAAAAAAAAGACCAAAATCAAAAATTTATACTTGGGGCTGCCTAATGCTTACTGCAGTGTATACAACAACATACCCAGTGTGACCCCACAAGTGGGGTCTGGGGAGGGTAAAATGTGCGCAGACCTTAACACTACCTTATAGAGATAGAGAAGTTGTTTCCGAGTAACCCTCGTCTCAAGAATCAAGCCGCATAAGTAGAAATTACTAGATATGAAAAAAAAAGGGAAAGAACCGAAAAAGAACGAACAACTAATAATGAAAAACAAATGATAATATGTAAATACAAAAAGTGACAGTAAAAAAATTAAGAAAAAAGTAACAAATATAAGACAGATAATGGCAAAACTGACTACTCCTACTAACCTACTATATCACTAGGTCAAACATCATTCTACCCTCACTAACCCATTAGCCTGCTACCCCTATACGCGACCTCCACTTCTTTCTGTCTAAGGTGATGTCCTTAGTGAGGTGAAGTTTCGCCATATCTTGTCAGATCACCTCCCCCATACTTCTTCGGTCTGCCTCTACCCCTCCAAGTAGCCCCTAACTCCAACCTTTCGCACCTCTTAACAGGGGCATCGATACTTCTTCTCTGCACGTGTCCAAACCAATGCAATCTCACTTCCCTCATCTTGTCGACCACAGGGGCCATCTCCAACTTCTCACGAATGGTCTCATTCCTAACCTTATCGCTCCTGGTATGTCCACACATCCATCTCAACATCCTCATCTTCGCGACCTACATCTTCTGAACAAGTGAAATTTTGATTAGCCAACATTCTACCCCATACAACAAGGACGGTCTAACCATCGTTCAATAAAACTTACCTTTAAGTTTAGGTGGTATCTTCTTATCACACAGAACTCTGGAGGCAAACCTCCATTTCATCCATGCTGCTCCAATATGGTGTGTGACATTATCGTCAATATCACCGCTACTCTGGATAATGGACCCAAGAGCTTTCACTCTTGGGAATGCTTACTGCAGTGTATACTAGATGAAAAAAAATCTTAAATGGAAATATAGTTAATACAATTAAATTCATAAATAAAAATAATAAATTCAATAAAACTAGAAAAAAAAACAAGAAAGGAAGAAAGAATAAAAAATATATCAAAGAAAGAGTCTGCGACTCCAGCAGAAAGAAAAATTTGAGGAAGATTGCGAAAATACGCTCTTGTGAGTACAAAACAGAGAAGAAAAGAGAAAAATTGGCAATCTGAGAAGAAGAAGACCATGAATACCCGATGAAGCTGATGAAGAACAATCAGGAGTCAAGAGCAAGATGAGTTGCATATACACCTTCAACTTTCTTTTTCTTTAAAACAAGTCCCAATTTTCATTTTTCCTTCCCAATGAGGCCCCTTTTTTAAGAAAAAGAGATAAAGTGATCCCTTCACTATAAAAAAGTGATGGCGCATCGCTTCAAGTGTTAAAACGATGAAGCACAGAAGCGGTTGCTTTTCATAACACTGGTTTAACATGCATGGTGATATTACCTTCGAACTTTGTTTCTTGGAAGCAATTAATGCTAGCCTTCCATACTTAGATTTATCCATTCATTATTACGCTCCTTTCACTGTCATTTTGTCCATGGATATTCAAAGAAATAATTCAAATATTCCTCCCCCTGCTTCTAGGCTCTCCATCTTTGAGTTTGACACTGAATTGCAGATTTTGTACATATATTGTACTTTGATGACAACAACTATTGATGGAGTCTTGAATCCTCTTTCAAGCCTCCTTTTGATAATCTTCATGAATAAATTGAGAGCCTCCCATTCACATCCTTGAAATTCAACCATGAATTGTTTGTTCATTTCAAGAACACTAGTTAAGTGCACATACTTTGTACGGGTGTATCGCGTTAATTTAAAATAAATATATATAAAAGAATAAATTATTGAATGTATGTTATATTATTAAGTATAAAACTTTCTAAAAATATATGTAAAATATTTAAGATAAAAAGTGTATTGAAGATGAACATAATAACTAATCATTAAACTAACAATTAAGAAACAAGATTAGATGTAGTGAACAAAATTGTCACTGATATCAAAAAATAAAATTATGTTGGTACTGATGCACGAAACACATTCTAAAGAATAATGCTACAGTATATATGAGAACAATAATATAATTTAACAATAATAGAAAAGATTATAATAAAATAGAAGATGACAAATAGAAAGTTACGGTAAAAGAAAATTAGACGTCATCTATCAAAAGGCTAACAACATGATAGTTTAGTCTACGTGTTTTTGTGTATGCATCATGTTAATCAATAAAATTATATGCGAAATAAAAATATTTAAAAAGTACATTAAAATAAATGTCATATTTATTTAAATGATATAAATAAATATTGGGATGAGAAACATTTATAATAATTTTAATAATGTTCACATGGTTATTCAGGGGGGTGTTTTCATATATGAAGGTTCAAAAGTCATTTAACAAAAAGAGAAATATTGGGAACACTTCTGAATTCAACGGAAATTATTAATTTCGTCCGCAAAAGTTTTGACAAGCTCAAAAACACATTTCTACTTGACTAACTAGATTAAGATACACTCCTGATCCTGCCAACATGAGATAGCAAATGGTCTCACACTCTTGTACAAGCATGAGACTCTTAATGTTTAGTCAAGAAAAGTGTTGAAAACACAGTTGAACTTGACAACAATTTAGGGGTATATTTCACTCATGTTGCAAGATCGGAATGTATTTAAGTTTACTTAGCCAAATAAAGGGATGTTTTTAAGGCTGTCAATAGTTAGGGGATAAAACTAATAATTTGCGTCGAATTTAGAAGCATTTTCAGTACTTCTCTCTTTAAAACAATGTGAACTCTTCTTTAATATAATTGTGAACTCTTCTTTAATGTTATTAGATCTTGTGTTTGTATTATTTACCTTAAATTAAGTGTTACATATATATATATATATATATATATATATATATTTTGCTTACTTTGTTATCTAGTTAAATGTGCGTGCTTTGTAGGTGTGTATCACGTTAATTAATACTAAATATGTATAAAAAGAATAAATGATTGTATGTACATTATTTTATTATGTAAAACACTTTTACAAAATAAAGTAAAATTTTTAACATAAAAAGTACTTAAAGAGTAACATGATTATGTTGGTATTTATATACAAAAGCACACACTTCGAATAATAAGATAAAAGAAAAAAAAAACTACATTGTATAGAAGCATAATACCACAATTCAACTACTTGTAGCAAATTAACGATAGCAAAAAATAATTATGATAAAACATATGATGACAATATGATGACAATATGAAAGTTGCGATAAATGACTCTGGGGAAACATAAACTTAAGATCCAATACAAAATTTAAGTGGAGCACAATTCTTCATTTTCAACTGAGGAAAAGAACAATAAAAATTTAATATTAACTTTTTATTTAGTTGTTGAAGGTTTGGAATCTCTTTCACCTCTAACAAAAATCGTGAAGCAAAAATACATGACATTTGTACTTTTGTTATGATACAATTGCTCTGAAATATATGCTTGGAATATAATCAATGTCTGAAATAAAAGAAAATACAATTGTTGTGAGATTTTAATGCTTCTATCTATGCGACAAAACCTAATTTTATAATACTAAATACTATTCCTTCCCCTCAAAGAGCTTCACTCGTAGGGTAGTATTAACCAAACAAGAAAGGAATACAATTATTTAAAGTAGTGTTTTTGTTTTCAATTAAATAAATTATGGTGATAGGTAGTATTAACCAAAAAAGAAGGAATACAATTAATTAAGGTAGTGTTGTGTTTCAGTTAAATAAATTATGGCGTTATACATTGTTTTTTCAAAAAAGGATTATACATTGTTCTTTTTTAAAAAAGGGAGGAACCAACATGATTATATTTAGGACAAGTTGAAGACTCCTACTCACCTTCAAGAAGGAATAAAAAAAATTAAGGTAGTGTTTTATTTTCATTTAAAAGGAAAAAATAAATTATGTAATAAAATAATAATAGAAGAAAAGTGGTGAAATGATGATTTTATCTAAAAAAGAGACTTTCAATGAAGGGCAAAAAGTTCAAACAACATTTCTAAGGGTCTTCATGCTTTTAATATAGTATAGATAGAGATAGATATAGATTATGGTAAAACCATAATGAGACCGCCTCCACTGCTCTCCAAGTCAATATCTCTGAAGGCACTACTTCTTTCTCCCATTCCTCAATTCCATTGTGGATAAAGATTTGGTTCTCTTTCCCGGGAGCTGAACTCCATAAATCCTTACGGGCCCGATTCATCATTCTTCTCTGTGACTTGCACAAATTGGCATAATTATAGTTGTGAAGCCTCTCCATGCATAATATGTTCTTCACAGATCTACCACATTAGCCCTACTATTGGTTGTCCTTTGAGAGAAACTCTCATTAATAGTCGCAGTCTTTTGTTTTACTGATCAACCCTTGAGTTCACTTCATAAAAATCCCATTTGGTGTTCGCATAGTACTAAATATGGTTGCGCCTTTTCAACTACAATAGAGTTATTTCCCTTGGGCTTTTCATGCAATTGGCCCATTGCAGTTCAAACCTTTGCCTTGGTATTTTTTATAATTACCAGCTCTTTACGACGTGTAACATCCATGTCCAAATTTTTAATATTTGAATGACCTGTGAGGATGCCCACGTGCTCTATCCACCTTTTCACAACCATAGTACATGATTTACTTGTGTAGTCTTATAGACCCTAGAAATTTCTTCCATATGAATGTCTCGCCGGCGAAGTGCGAACATTCACACTGACTAGACATCCGCTCCAAATGGGTAATGAGAAAATTAAACCTCAATTTCAACTTCTAGAAGTCCAGGAATCAAATCCTGTGGTCCTTTTATTTTGATACGACCACCTCATATGATTTTTTAAGTTTTGTCTCTTCATGTGTTTCTATCCAACCACCGCATTTTTTCCCTATTGCCTTCATTGTTTGTGAAAACTATAGATGTAACACTAACAATAAGGCAAGCACTCTTATCCAAACTCAATCGAGTTTTGTCTCTTTTAAATAGATGTCATTGTCAGTGACAACCAACTGAGTCTCCGAGAAGCATTCTTCCATCTCAAGTTCTGTCATGACTTGTTCTGCCATCGTCTGCTTGAAAACTCGAATAGAAATCGAAATTCACTTAACTCATACACTACAATCTTTTGCTCCATTTGTTACTCACTGTCTTGAAGGGAAGCCTTGGGGCTTGGAGTAACTGGTAAAGTTGTTGCCATATGACTAGGAGATCACAGGTCCAAGCCTTAGAAACAGCCTTTGTAAAAAAATGCAAGGTAAGGTTGCATACAATAGACCCTTGTGGTTGGGCCCTTCCCCGAACCCTGCGCATAGCAGGAGTTTTAGTACACCGGGCTTGCCTTTTTGTAACTCACTGTCTTACCCATATTTAAACTTCATTAAGTGTCTCTTTGGAGAACTTGACAATGATACACCTTTTAAGTATATTATCTAGTGTTACCTCACTGGAGATATTGATAGAGTTGTCCGATGAAGGCTCCACTGTAAGGTTTTTATTCATTGTATCCATTGTTGTTGCGAACAGTCTGGGTAAAGGAGTTGTATATTCAGGTGTTGTATCCATCTTGCATTAGGTTCCTTCACTGAATGAATCTTTCCATTTTGAGGGCCGAATCTTTCCACCCAACATTTAATGTTAACTCTGGAATAATAATCGTTGCTTTGTTATTCCCTTGAACACTGAAATATCAAGAAGAAGAAGAAAAGGCTTATTGGTATTTCTTGATGATTTTTACATCCCATATACAATGAGTTCTACGACTAAACAAGGAAAGACAATCGATTACATTGAAGTAGATCATTCTAGAATCAATCTGCTCCTGCAAGCTAGGAAATCTCTAATCAATCAACAATCCCAACCAGCACATGGAAAGCCCATTTGTTAAAACCTTCGGTGAACACATTAGCTAGCTGCTTTTCTGATAACTTTGATGAAGTGTTGGACAATTTCAACATGCTTTGTTCGGTCATGTTGGACTTGATTATGAGCGATACTAATTGCATGTTATCACAATAAAAGAAAAGTTATCCTCTTTAAGACAATCTCAGTTCCTCTAATAGTTTTGTAACCACAAAAGTTCAGACACCGAGTCATAGCTCTATATTCTGCCTCCGCACTTGATCTAGCAGTCAGTATCAGGTTGATGTGATCCTTAATCGAATAGCTATTAGTATGAGTAAGATATGCATTATGTGCCACTATCCACAAAAACTAATTGACTTTATAGTGTGCTTTGACGTCCATTGTTACTTCCAAGGCCAAATTTCTTTGCTGCCCCCTTCATTGTTGAGTTCCCTATACCACAAATGAACAGAGTATTGTCCATTTGTCTGTCTTGTCCATACAATACTGTCTGGAACCTATAAATCCAGCAATCTTCTCTAAATCATGCCAAAGGTAAGGCCAATCCAGGGTTTTCCCAATCAAAGAAAATTCTATGAAAAGCTAAACACCAACTGTTCCCGTTCCAGCAATCAGAAAATAAATATCCAAAATGAGCCTATAAAGGTTAGGATATTGAGTAATTAGCGGGACATCCCCTATCCAACCATCTTAACAAAATCTTGTGTGTCCTCCATTAGCAACCTTTACTTTGTCTTGACATCAGAAATTTCCCATAAGCTGCTGCATATGTACAACCTATACCATGGGAAAAGTTATAGGACCTGTAAACCAGATGTTTTGTTCCCCGTATTTAACCTATATAACCCTTCTCCATAAGCTTTCATCTTCTTTTACATACCTCAAAAGCCACTCCATAAGTAAGCTATTGTTGTGTGCCTTCCAAGTTTCTAATGCCAAGTCCACCTCTTCTTTTATCCAACATTCACTTGGCCCACTTCACCAGATGAAAGGCTCTCTTTTCCCTATTACCGCTCCACAAAAAAATTCCTCAACATCCTGTAATATAGTGAATTGCCCAATTTACATGGTTCTATTTCTACAGAATAATCTCCTAGTTAAAACAAAATGTCTAACATTTTTGGCACAATTCCGTAGAATAGATCCAGCATATTCTTTATAATTTCCATCCATAAGCCACATTTTTGTGTTCCAAGAAAGAAAAAGAAAGAAATAAGTCGAAAAAGGGAAAGAGAAAAAAGAAGATGGAAGAGAAGACGAGGTAACTTTATCTACTTTTGATATTTTATCAAGCTTTGTCAATTTGTTAGGAAAATCAAATTATGCACTTTTGACACTGATATATCCACTTTGAACTTTGAGAGTGTCAAAAGTGCATGCTTTGATTTTCCTAATCAAAGCACAAGACTGAAGGAGGTATACGGACTTTACCAATTTGTATAACATTCATATGTGATGAAACCTTCTAGATAGTTGTCCTCCTAAATCACTCAAAGTTCAAATCAGTTGATGTAACACCTGAGGAAAGTATTCACCGTTTTGAAGTTGATATACTTTAGCTTTTAGTAGTTTGACATTCATTTAGGTACCCCAGCAATTTTTTTACAAAGATCTCAAAGCACAAGATCATGCCACTTTCAAAAACTTTTAAGATCATTCATACATGCTTTATTTTCTTTTAGCTGCAAGACAGCCTTTGGAAACATATGTTCTGAATACCAGTTTAGTCCACTTGAATTTTCTCACCAGTAAAATCTTCATGGATGAATTCTATTTGTATCAGAGTATATTCCTTGGTCTGCTCATTATCTACTCTTAAGCACTTCTTTTCTTAAAATAAGACTGTCAAGAAAATGAGATCACCAATACAGAAACCACACCTGCCATGAAGCTAAACTCTTCATATGTTTGGGGAGGTTTTCATAATCATCTTCTGACACAGTTATCAGTGACTGAATATCTTCAGATGACTTCAATTCATCGTTCATTTTCCCTAAGTTCAGAAAACAAGAAACGCGTCTTACACACCACGTTATACTAATTTTACCAAGCTAATGATGCGGAATGTGAATTTGTTACCATCACTACTATCCTGTTTCTTTTCAGTGGATAGATAGAATCCCTCTTTCTCATGTATAATATTTGCTGCAAACCAAAATACAAATGAGACGAAAGAAAATATCTCTAGTAATAAATTATCACAAACAGAAACTAGAGCAAAGGCATCAAGAAATTTTCTTCCTCCGCACAAATCTAAAGCATAGTTTAAAAGAAATTAGGGAAATAGTCGTTACTACTATGTCCAGATACATCTTTGCAATGCCCCTTGGGGTTGAAGACAACACATGTAATATAAATCTACAGGTGAAGAATTTAATGCAATTCACACCTCGAATTTTTTTCTTAACATTCCATCAAGATATGGCAATTCGATTCCGGAGTAAGAAACCCACCTTCAGATGCTATGGTAGCTAGGCAAACATCAGAGAGACCAAGGTTCTGCAGATTCAGAGAATCATCCAGCCTAAAAATGTTAAGTAGCACAAATAAAGATCTAATTAAAAGGGAAGCCCAGTGTACGAAGCATCCTTGGTTCACACATGGTCCCGGGACGAGTGACACCTCAAATTCTTAATAATCATTCAAAATCCAATTTCATGTCACAGTATTTTGCTTCTTTTTTTTTCAGAAAAAATGAAAATAAGCAAAACATCTAATTTTCTTGGCAGAGGGAAGCAATGTTGAGCATAGATCTGCACTGAGTTCACCAAGTGAAAATGTCCATTATTGTGATTATGCTAAGAACCTAAAAAAGTTTAGAAGGACTCAAGTACAACATTTGCATTTGGTTAGAGACAAAACATCCATAAAGGATACAAAGGATCATCTTCAATGTTCTTGAAGTCTAAGCTGCAGTCATAAGATAAATCTTCTGAAACTTTCGGGTCCTCTTCTTCTCCTTCACTGTCTTCATCAATAAGATCGACTTTTGCAGCAAGGAAAATAGCAAACCAGTCGATAAGTAATTACTACACAAAGTGAGATGAATAATCATTCAAAGCAAAAGGCAAAATGTTAAACGATAACCAGAATATCTGATATTCCCCAATATGACGAATTTACATGTTTAATGTACAACAATCGAGGCTTTCAAGGATTCCTGACTTGATGATTTGTCACCACGCAGCACATTGATAAAGCAAAAGGTATAGACTACAGAAACCTAATACTAGCTCTAATGGCATTCCTAACATAAATTTTTGAAAATTTCAGGATACAATTATTTCTAAAATTTAACTCACATGGCAATTGAATATGAAAATTTTCATACTGCAAATTTTCCTGATTTATTGACCTTCAAGTGTCAATCTTGTAGCAGTTTCATGTATTTATAAGTATGAAAATTTTCATACTGCAAATTTTCCTGATTTATTGCCCTTCAAGTGTCAATCTTGTAGCAGTTTCATGTATTTACAAGTTACAGCCCAAAATTGACCCTTGAATATGTAATGATTCCTATCTCATTACAAGATTGAATTTAGAGCTTTACTTTTTTTTTTTATTTGCAACAGGTGTCCGAGTCTCTTTGAGCCCCGACTATCTCGGGGGTGCACAGGCCCTCGGCAAGAAGTTTCCCCCAAGTGCACCACGGTTAATTCAAGTTTTACCCAATCCGATGGCCCTCGAAAATTGTTTGCACCTAGTGGGTTTCGAACTTGAGACCCTGAAAGGGAACAACCCCCAAGGCTCAAGTCAATTGCCACCATGCCAACCCCTGAGAGTTTCTTCTGACATGTAAATCACATTGAGTTTGAGACCCTGAAAGGGAACAGATCCCAAGGCTCAAGTCAATTGTCACCAGCCCAACCCCTGAGGGTTTGAATTTAGAGCTTTACTTTTTCTTCCTTGGACTTGTGGGAGCTTGGAACCATCTTTCTGTCGATCATATACTGCTAAAACATGGTTATTTGTCACATCATCCAGTTCAATACTTTTTTTAAGATTCCAAAAGAGGTCCGACTTGGGCACACCTATGTGACCATTTCAAAAAGGCAAGGCAGAAATACACCACCTCCACCAAAAAAACCAATATATTTGTTTCCCGAAAGAGAAAACCACAAGATTAAACATTTAAAATACATCAGCGATCAGAACACAGTAGAGTACTAGCTCCAATGAGCATATCTTAATTTAAAAATCTTTTGAAAATTTTATGGAAAACTTCGCAGCATATTCAAAATGGTCATGTGACACTCAAAAGACCTAAATCACTCGTAAGCAATGTAGACTTGACTAAGGAAATAATGGGGAAAAAAAAAAGAAACAAATAGGCAATACCAATTACTTGGATTAATATTTAGTTATTGTTGTTACACTAAAGTAGGTCCGGTTAGTGTGAAATTGACAGAACTTCTAGCTTCAGATCTCTAATTTTCCAGGGAAAATTTTTTATAAGCAAAGTAGCAATGGAATGATTTATATCTGAATGTAACAGAATTATTACTAAAGATTCATATAGCCAACCACAACATTGATTGATTGATTGATTTTACTTACCAGAAGCAATGTAGCCAAGATTATGGAGACGGTCCTGAAGGGATATAAAATCAGTTTGGTTCTTCTTGAAAACTTCATTGCAATGGCCCAGCAGCTCCTCGAACGACACCGTTCCAGAAGACATGGACTCTAGCACATTGAGGTCACCGCTTAGTGACAATACTCTATGGTTTAGGCTTTGCACGAAGGTCGTCGATGCTGAATCTGTACAAAGCTAGACTGATTTATTTTGAAAGAAAAAAAAATAAAGGTAAAACTGTAGGAAAGTTATACCAAGGGGTATGGGACGACGATCGACGGACTCTTTGAGGGCGTGGCAGCTGTTTTCGAGATTTTTACAAAAAACGGCCATGGTTTTGCAGAAGTTGCTGATTGAGTCGTCCATTGTTAGTTTGAGGAAGGAGGAGAAGAAGCGTCTGGGATTGTCAGGGGGTGTAATTGAGAGGATGTAGTGGTGTGAATCGCGTAATTACATGGCCTATTTTTTAATTTAATTTTATTTTTTTATTTTATTATTCTAAAATTATATTTATTTATTTCTTCTCATTTTCGACATTTATATATCATGTGATTTCATATAATTTTTCATATTATCTTTTTTATTTATTTATTTTATATTTATTTTTTTCATTAACATGATTTTATTAGCATTCTGATTTTTAAATTAAAGTTAAAATTTTTTCTATATTATCTTTTTTATTTATTTATTTTATATTTATTTTTTTCATTAACATGATTTTATTAGCATTCTGATTTTTAAATTAAAGTTAAAATTTTTTCTATATTATCTTTTTTATTTATTTATTTTATATTTATTTTTTTCATTAACATGATTTTATTAGCATTCTGATTTTTAAATTAAAGTTAAAATTTTTTCTATATTATCTTTTTTATTTATTTATTTTATATTTATTTTTTTCATTAACATGATTTTATTAGCATTCTAATTTTTAAATTAACGTTGAATTAATTGTTGGATAAAATTATAAACATACGTATTTTCCCTTTTAAATCATATTTATGTATGTTATATTGAAATATCACATAAGAGTATTCTGTTAATTTTTTTATTTTAAATTTAAAACTTATATTATATTTTTAGTTTCATTTGTTTTTGTAATATTGACTTGATATTTTATATTACAAGCCATTTATGTTTTGTTAGACTAGAATTTACATTGATTATTTTTTAATCAAATATTTTAACAATTTTACTGTGACATTATATTTACAATATTTAATATTTTTGTCAGACATGTATTTCATGATATTCAACAACAACAACATACCCAGTGAAATCCTACAAGTAGAGTCTGGGGATGGTAGAATGTACGCAGACCTTACCACTACCTCATAGAAAT
>DF364715.1:11512-28882 GCA_000787875.1 Solanum virginianum | reverse complement strand
TAATTCTTGTATCCGTTCTTGTCTATGATTAATTAAGCGTTCTAATATTTCATTATCAGTATATTTTCTAATTTCTCCTTCTATCTATTCTATGTGTCCAACTAAATATTCTTTGTATTCTTTTAATTCTTTAACAAATTCTCTATTTTTCCATATCCATTTATTTACGAATGTTACGAATTTAATTTGGGGTAAAGCCATTTTATTTTAATTTCCTTAACCTAATGACAATACAGTTATTTTTACTATTTATTTTTATCCTATACTCTGATACCAATTGTAGGGTGGAAGCATAAATGTGTATGTTATTATAAGGATTTTTATTTAATTTATTATAAGTAATATATCAGTAACAAGTATTATTATTATTACTAAAATATTAAAAATAATAAATATTATTATTTTTTAAAATATAACAACGAATAAAAAATATATATAAAAATGTATAATTGTTTGGGCAAAATTGAAAATAAACTCATTTATTTTAAGTAATTTTGAAAATACATATTTAATCAAATGGCAATCCGAGAAAGGTTAAAGGTCAGTCAAAGTTGGGTGTCAACAACTGCCCCTTCTTTGTTTGGGAATGAAGGATGAATTGTCGAGCAAAGAAAGTTGACGGAGTAGCCGATTTTATCCGACCGATGAAATATTATTGGAGGGACCAAATAGAACAAAAGGGGGTTGTTGAAAAATATTACGGCCGAGAATTCGATTTCAAGTCGCCTACATAACTCTGGTCATACGAGAATCAGATCGTGTGTAGTTCTGGATTTAGGAACGAATGAAATTCCTAAAAATAAAACTAACAGTGTGGGTCTTGAAGTAGGAACGATAGCTTTAATTAGGAAGATAGAAGTGGCACGAAAAGCAAGAGTACAGGATATGGTTCGAAGGGAGATAGAAGAGTGAGATCAAGGGGTGGTACGAACATTGTGAAAAAAAAAAGTCAACGATTTATTGCGGTGTAAATAGAATGAAAGACATATCTTCAAATCAAATGGCAAAATCTATAGAACTCCACAAAAATCCGCAATCTATAACTTTAAAAACACTAGATAAAATGGTTAGAGCGTGTATATTTAATGGTGAAATGAATTTGTGAACATGATGCAAGTTCCCAATTAGATCATGAAATTTGCCATAAGACGATAAGGATGACGTCTTAGGCTATGTTGTCTTGGGAGGTGCTAATTGTAAATTATATCCTAAGGTCATGAAATGATGTCCGTATGCCATGAAAGATGATGTCTTTGGACGATGACACCTTTGGATCATGATGAACATAAATTAAATCCCTAGGCCATGAAATGGTGTTTTGAGGCCATGAAAATGATGCCTTTGGACTATGACGCCTCAAGGGCATGATAAGTAGAAATTAAATCCTTAGGTCATGATATGATGTCCTTAGGTCATGAAAAAAAATGATGCCTTCGGACTATGATGCCTTATGGGTATAATATTTTTTCATGCGATTTTTCAGACCAATGCAAAATTTTGGAAAGAATGTAATGCGATTTCAATAGGCAAAATGTACCTTTAAAAGGCCATGTAAATTTTTTTAAAGAAGGCAACGTAATTTCAGTAGGCAAAAAAATGCAATTTTAGTAGGCCATGTAAATTTTTCAAAGAAGGCAATGCAATTTTAGTAGGCAAAAAAATACAATTTTAGTAGGCCATGTAAATTCCATTTCATGCAAATGTCATTTTATGCAAATTTTTATCAAATTTTAGTAGGCCAATATAAAAATGAAATTTTACGTGATCTTAGTAAGCCAATGCAAAAAAAGCAAATTTAATATGTCAATGCAAAAATGCAATTCACGCAATTTTATTAGGCCAACGCAAAAATTATATATAATTTCATATAATTTGAGTAGGCCAATGCAAGAATGCAATTTTTCAGTAGACCAATATAAAAATATAATTTCAGGGAATGTTAGTAGGCCAATGCAAAAAAATGTAATTTTTCAGTAGGCAAATGTAAAAAAAATGTAATTTCACATAATTTTAGTAGGCCAATGCAAAAATGTGATTTTCAGTAGGCCAATGCAAAAATGTGATTTTCAGTAGGCCAATGCAAAATGCAGTTTTGTGCAAATTTAGTAGGCCAATGCAGAATACAATTTTTATACCAATTTAGTAGGCCAATGCAAAAATGCAATTTCAAGTAGTCCGAGAATAAAAGTAGTAAGATAGTTTACCTTCATCTATCATAAGAAAAATGATGATTGCTTGCATGATGCAAAGAGGTCGATCCCAGCATGTATACCTGTCTTTTCTAAGTTCAAAGAAAAATTGTTAGTTTGGAAAAGGGGAGGTTGATCTGTAGATTTGGCTTGACCTGCATGCTCCATATGTTGTTGATATTCAGTCTTTCATCTTGAAGTCCTCTTGAAGGTCAGTCTTTCATTTCTGGATTCGATTTTGTTGAAATTTTTTAGAGCCACTCAAAATTTTCTGCCCCAGTTTGTACGAAATGCTCTAAAGGAATTTTTAAGATCATTCTCAAAAATTCTAGCCCAATTACTTGTTTGATAAGGAATGTGCTCTTCTAGAAAAATTTGTAAGATCCTCTCAAAAATTCTGCCCCAGTCCATGATCAAAATAGGGAAAAATAAAATTTTTATTATGATAAGACTAAACTCCATAGGAGTGCCTACGTATCCCTCTTAAATGGGAATCAGGTCTGACATAGTTCTAAATACAAGATGATAGAGCATTAAATAAAAGGTACTTGAAATAAAAAAGGCCAGATCTCCTTGTTTATTCTGCCAATGTTGATGCTTCACCCATAAGACTCAAGCAAGGCAACCCTTTCCTTAGATGGCACAATCCAAGATCAATCTTTAGCATGCTCATTGATGATTTGGTAGTGGATTGTTGGACGTATTTGGCGTAGGATCCTTCAAATGTATGACCTTATTATCAATCAGGTCTTGAACCTTATCTTTCAAAGCGCGACATGCATCAGTGGTGTGTCCCTTCATTCCTGAGTGATATGCACAAACCTTATTTAGATCATACCATTTGGATTGAGTATCTGGATTCAAAGCAGGAACAGGGATGATATAGCCAACCTCTTTCAATCTTTCGTAGAGTTGGCCTATGGATTCGGCCATAGGAGTATAGCTTTTGATGAATTTTCTTTCAAAGTTAGGATAATTTCTATAATTTGGTCATTGAGTGGGTGGAGGCGGAGGTGTTTGAAAGTATGTTGGTTGGGTATGATAAGCAGGGTATGTGGGTGGTTGATATAGCGAGAGAGGAGTTTGATAAGGGGTAAGTGGGGGATAAAAGGGGGGAGGTGAGGGGTATGGTGATATAGGATAGTGAGGGAGTGGCGGAGTCTGAATTTGGTGTCTTGTAGGAGCTTTATGTGCCATCATTATCGAATCCACTTCTTTCTTCTTTCGATTTTCAGGCATACCCCCAGAGTGCAAGGCTTTGTTGATAGCTTGTAAGGCCTCCAGGTTGATAATGGTGCCATTTTTTATGCCTTCTTCAATTCTTTCATATGATGTCAGTGAAGCTCTTTTCTGCCACTAGCATCATTCTATAATAATATTGAGGTTGTTGGGCGCGAATAAAATAATCCTTCATTTGAATTCCTCCATAGGAGGTTTAGCTGTGGCAGCTTCAGACCTCCATCTTATAGCATAATCCCGAAATGACTCGCTTGTCCTCTTCTTTAAGTTTTGAATGTAGAACCAGTCTGGTGCATACTCAATGTTAAATCCAAACCTATCCATGAAATTAGAAGCCAAATCCTCCCATCTTGTCCACTTTCGTGAGTCTTGTTCTATATACCATGTCAGAGCTTCCCCTGTGAGGCTTCTTGTGAACAACTTCATTCTAATCTTCTCATCCTTTCCAACTCCAACAAATTTATTACAATACATACATAAATGAGCCTCGGGATCTCCAATACCATTGTAGAGTTCAAATTTTGAAGGTTTGTATCCTTCAGGTAACTCAACATCCGGGTGCACGCACAGATCTTCATAGCTCAAGCCATCCACCTTTTTACTTTCTTCTACATGTCACATTCGATCAGTTAGACTATCCAATCTCTCAGTCAAAGATTTAATCAGTATATCCTTTTGGGAGGATTTCGGTTCATGATAATTATGGATAAGAGGAGAGGTCTCAATGTATATAGGATTATGTACATGAGCTCCAGAGGCATGGGCCTTTAAGATGTTGGCAGTGGGCTTAGAAGTCATATCTTGTATATAGGTAGGATTTTGTGGGTGTAAGGTTGGTTCATAGGTGCTTAACTAATATGGATTTTGAAGGCTGCAGTTTGAAAATTAGGTGCTCAAAGGTGGTATAGAAGGAGGATTGAATTGCATTTGGGAGGTTGGATAAATCGGTGAAAGATGATTTAGGAGGGTGGTTTGGCTTGTAGTAATAGGGTCATCCATGTTTTCCCCAAAAAGGGTGCCCAGAGAAATGGATAGTCTGGCCAAGTTGCGCATGTTGGCCATTTCATCCTCCAACTCTTGAATTTTTCTTGCTAACCTTAAAGTCAGATCATCACATTGAAATTCCCTTTCAGAAGTCTCAACTCTTTCGATAGCATTATTGTCAATAATTTTGTCCTTGTTTTGAAGACTCAAACTTGGAGGAGTAGGCGGAGGTCCTTTTGATCGTGTGTGCTAGGCCTGAGTGTGCAAACAGATCAACCTTTGGGAAAAGGAAGGCATGAAAAATAAAAATAAAATAAGAAAAAGAAGAAAAATCAAGTTAGTGACGTGATAAACAACACAAAAACAACACATTAATTTGTAAAATAAACGTCCTAAATACAAGGAGCCTCGTTGAGCCAGAGGTAGGCCTAATATGACAAGTAAGTAATTCGTGATAATTAATCCAAGCCTTAATTTATAAATCAAAATTTTAGAGTTAGAGGTAAATAACTTAAAGAAACAAACTATTTTATTCATTAAATAAACAAGGAAACAATGGAAAGCAGGAACATTCAACACTTTTAAATAAAAAGACAAAATTAAACCTAAGCGAAAGGGTAATAAGGGAAATAATTTTAGAAAGTAAATATCCTAAGGATGGTGCTCATCATGATCAATCTCCTTAGCGTCTCTTGTAATCCACTCAAGGTACTCTGTCGTGATGTAAGGTTGATTCCCATGGAGGCCGATTATAACAGATCTCTCCCATTTTCTCATTATGTCACGAACTTATGGAACTTCTAGCCCAAAATCATATTCCAATACTATCATATCCGTTGTGGGTGGAACCCTTTGAATCTGCCCAAACTGTCAAAGAACTCTAGATGGAGCATATGGTTGGACATCGTTCAGGCCAACGAGCTCTAGATAGCAAAGTTCCTCTCCTTTTACCATAGCATGTTGTGCATCTAGCCATGGATACTTCCATTGAACATGAAGAGTAGAAACGTCCTTCAAAAAGATGTACACTCTTCGGTCCCTTCAAAGGGAATAAATTCGATTATTCTTCTCGAATGAGTATGAATCTTATTTAGCATCCCACTTCGAATATTATTTTGATGAAAATGTTCGACTGCCCATAATTGTAGTAGCACGTTGCACCCCTCAAAGAATCTTCTACCTCTAACACACTTGGAGGATCCCCTCATCATTTCTTCTACAATCATAGGCACCAGGGTGACATGAATTCCTTTTCTAGCAACTACTTGGACCACATAGCTCAAAGAGATATCTATTTTCCCATCTCTTTTAGGAAACACTAAGATACCCAGTAATGCAATGGCGAAAGCATTCACATGATATCTCTCCCATGTTATCGCTGAATAAGAGAATTCTTCACTAAAATTCTTATACCCATCTTGATGGCCAAAGTGCGAATACATGAAGTCCAGAGAAATCCAGTTGAAATTCAGGCTAGTTATCCCCAGATTGTACTTCAGTCCCAAAGATCTTAAAAACCTATTTGGTGTTTATTTTTGGGGTATAACCATGCTCCCCCCATAGTAGTGCAGATCGGTGAAGCCCCCAATTTCCTCCATAATAGGAGTCAATTCGAAGTGTTCAAATTTGAAAACAGTCCTAATAGAATCCCAAAACTTCAGCAGGGCTTTGATAAGATACTGATCCGAGATGACATAAATGAGGAAGGTCAATCCCCCCACCAGTCGAGCAATTTTTGTGGCACTATTCTACCTTACATTCTCCCACCATCGTCGAAGGCTAGGGTTGACATCTACCACTATCTGGGTGTTGGGAAAGTTTGGAAAAGCCATCTTAGATTCTGCACACAAAAAGATAAAAACATGTTCTAAAACTCCATTTTGACAATATTTAGGCTTGGATTAATTATCATTATCACATAAACACATAAGATGCAGTATTTCATCTTGGAGGGTGATTAGACCCACTAGACTTAATAGGGTGGCTACTATTATGTAGATTGACCCAACGGGGCCAAACTACCTAGTGCTTATGCATGCATGACTTAAACATTTGGGTTGGATAACTCTGTCCTAGGTTTCTAAAGAGTGGGTTAGACACGGACTGGATATTCATGCGAGAAGCAAGTGGTCCAACGATAGTAAGACTATCCGTCATTCACCACGCAACCGCTTACTCTTTAGAATTTAGGTTTGAAGAGAAGGCGGGAGAAATGCAAAGGCACTACATCACCATAAAAGAAAAAAGAAGGTACCAATCAAAGGAATATATGAACGGAATGACAGTTTATCAAAGCGGTAACAATTAGCAATTAAGGCAATATTTAAACAATAATTTAAACAGTAAATAAAAGGAGGGGAGTTAGATTAGTAGGGATAAGGGAGGGGATGTTAGAAGGAATGTTAGAGGGGATAAAGGGAAGGGGAGTTAGAGGGGATGAGGAAAGGAGGGTTAGAGGGAATAAGGGAGGGGTGTTAGAGGGAACAAGGGAAAAAAGAAACAAGTTAGTAATGAATAATAAAAGTAAGGCAAATAAAATAAATAAAGAAAGCAAATAAACCCACATAAAAAGAGACACGTTATGGTTAAAACCTAATACCCCCAACAGAGTCATCATTCTCTCGCGCCCCATTTTTTCGCGGGAAAAGATGAGAACCTAGATGAGGTCATGGCAAGGACTCTTTTGGAATTTTTAAGAAGTTAAGGAAGAGTCGCCACCTAATGATTGAACGCAATAAGATACTATTTCTAACCTATTATTAGCTAAGTTACCAGAGATTGGGTAAGGGCTCAAATTACCTCGAGAGAAAAGTGTTAGGCACCCCTCGAGGTCCACAAAGGTGGATCCTCGCCGTATCTTGCATTTTATGTGGGGGTTGCAAATAAAGGTCTCAATTTTTCAGAAATATTATCCTAATTAATTCTAAGTAAGAAATTACACGATCAAGAGAAAAGAAGTAAATAATGACCAAAAAAAATCAATCTAACTACCCCATGCAATTAAGAAAAAAAACAAAAGACAATATTATACTAAGCAAATTATTACCACTCGAATCAGTTTACTCGACTTTTATTTTGGAAGACAAAATGGTTATTTAGCTGATATGACATAATTAAGCCTAAGAACGAAAATCAAAGTTTCGCTCCCATTAAAGCTCAAGTTTTGATCATCCTTTTTAAGGGTCCTATATATCTCTACCCCCCTTCTAAGTTGATTTATTTATTATTACCTACAAGCGCACTAAAAAAGAATGAAAAATACTATCGTTCCTAAAGGGTGCCTATCGTCCCTTCCTATGGTCCAAGAGGCATTGAACTTCTAATTTTTTATGGTTTTAAACTTAAAAGGAATATAAGCTTCCTAATTAGACTCACGTCGATACAAAACAAATAATACGAGCAATTAACACATAATAAAGTCCCATATAATCCTCTAACTAACTAACATACTTGAAAACACACATAAATAGTGCAAGACCGTGTCATGCTAAGTATGTGCGAAAAAATAATATTCAAACACTTTATTTTTTAGAGACTTGAAAAAAGACTTATTTTGATTTATTTTTTTTGTTTTAAAACCATTACCACATAAGAACTTATTGAGAGTGAGAAAATATTCAAACAGACTTGTCATGTGTTATATTAAAAATTAAGAAAATCCTATGGACATGATTTCAAACATACGAAAAGTATTAAATATTTTAAAGACATGATTTCTATTGTAAAAGTCTTAAATCCTAAACAAGAAAATAATTCGTAATAAAACATGTTAAATCTTAAAACATGATTTCCATAAGTAAAAATATTAGATCCTATAATTTCTACCATAATGTGTAGAAAGAATAAGCATTCTTGTAGGCATGATTTGTCTTAAGAATATTTAAGTGCCCCAGAACATGACTTCTCAACATTAAAAATCATATGCTTTTTAAACCCTATAGGCACAGTTTCTAGATGATAATATGACAAGAATTATTAAGAAAGATTTTTCCCAAGTGCCTAAAATAATTTGTCAAGTAAAAAGTCATATTTTAAAGAATAAAACTAGGAGTTCTAACTAAATAATCTTTAAAAGCTACAGATAATAAATACTACTTATTTTAGATCAAATTATTAACTAAGTAAATATGCATGAGAGTTAGTCTTTTTAAACATAATTAAATACCTAAAATGTCATTCCAAAGCACCTTGAACCTATGCCACAGGCTCTTAAGTCCTAAAGTGATCCAAATCCACTTTGTCATCAAGCCGAAAGATGAGTACAGGGGCAACCTTATGGTGTCAGTCATTGTGCATGGATTTCAATTGTGAGAGTGAGAATGTTTCCTCAGTCTCTGATCCCGAATGCTTTTGAGTGAGTGTATGGGACTTCTTTCAAGTGAGGGCATTTGCACTACTTGATTAACATATGACTGCACCAATGATTGTGGAAGGTTGATGCTCCTTAGCTTATCATAGTTGAATTGCCAGGTATCTCATTGTGTCCTTATCTTGCTGAATAGCCTTGAAATCCTGTTTTGAAAAAGATAAGGGGTACCTAAACCTAAGAAGTGATCTATATGCCAGTAGTATAGTTGTTATGTATTTCTCTTTATCTATGTAAATCGAGTCATCGCTTGAGGACAAGCAACAATTCTAAGTTGAGTGTGTTGAATATCCTGTCAAAATACAATACATTTGATGCCTAAAACAAGGGATTTTGTGAGTTCTTAAAATGACTTTTTATAGTTTTTATGTGTTTTTGTGTGGATATTGCAGAAAAGTTAGGTTGGCATGATTTAGAAGAAAAGTTGTAGATTTTGCTAAAGCATAGGCCATACGAGTCATCCTACGAGTCATAGCCCAAACTACGAGTCGTAGGACGTGTTGTAGCAGGAAATAGAGACCAAAAGTTCAGAAATCTGCCAAGTGAGGGTCACTCTTCGAGGCCACCCTACAAGTCGTATGTCATATGACGACTTGTATAGGTGGGATCGTAGCAATAATCAAAGAACCAAAATATTGGACCAAGAAGCTGAAGACCAAGGCTACGAGACCAACATACGAGTCATAGTCCAAGCTACGACTCATTCTAATAGGTCGTACCAGCGAGGTCCAAAATGCCAAGACTCTGATACAAGACCCCGACTATGACTCATAGGCCGCCCTATGAGTCGTATCTGTGAGAGGTCCCAGATGCCAACTGTCTTTTCTGCATTATTTTTAGGGTTATAACTTGTACACTATAAATAGTATAAGTAGGGTTTCATTTTAGGGGACATGAAATAACCTAGGTATTGTGCATTTCTATGATTGGGGTTTTGCATGTATTCTCTATTTTCCTTCGTTATTAACGTTGTTTGATAGTGGCCAACACCAAATCCTGCCTACTATCACGATCCCGACTAAGCTAGTGACGAATAGGAAAAGGGAAGCAGATGATAGGATTCAGTTGATGTGTTCCCATCTAATCGACCAAACCTGACCATGGGGAGGTTGATTGGGATAATAGGTAACGGTTAGTTGGCACGCCATGGTAGCCGATCAAGCGCCATGGTGAAATTCGACCTTCACCTTCACAAGAGCGCTGGAAGAACCTAAGTTACCGTCCTGCATGCGATTCACCACTTGTAGTTTTGTTATCTAGGGAATTTGAGTCAACGAACCATGGGGAACACAATTCCCAAGTTGTTCCCAAATCTGAGTGTTTTCTCGCTTTTTACTTAGTGTTTATTTTATCTTTGCTTTTGAATCTCAAACCCCCCTACATCTAGAGATTGTAGTTATATATTAGAAATGATTAGTGGTGAATTCTCGTAGTCAAGCCCTGTATTCCTGTGGATTCAGCCCTAACCTTGGTTAGGTTAATTACTGATAGCGACCGCTTTCTTATTGGATCGTGACCATCATCATTTATACACCTAATTAGCCAATAATGCCCATAAATAGAGACAGTCAGAGGGTAAATTCACAAAGTCTAGGTGTTTTAGTGTATTTTTCTCTTATTTTGCTAACACAGGGCCGAGTGTGCTGGTTGGTTGTGTTTTTGCAAAATTTTGCTTTAATTGGGAAAGTTTGGAGTTAAATCTGGATTTAAAGGAAGGACACTGGGATTCGAAAGATAAAAGTCAGTAGAAGCAGCCAGAAGACCAAAGTCCACATGGCAAACTTGGGACAAAGTTGTGGAAGCTAAAAGATGCAGAAAAAGGCACAAAGCTGAAAAGTGTGCAAGGTCCACGTCGCGGACCTGTGCAAAAGTGCCCAGTCAACAAATTAAGCGAAAACTTAGTAAATACAAGGGGTCCGCATTGCGGACTTGAGGACACGATGCAGAAAAGTCAAATTATGGGATTTTTATTATTATTCTACCATAGATTTTTGGTCTACATTCTGTTTTTACGCAAGAAACTTAATAGAGACGACAGAGAACCCTTTTCTTAGAGTATTTTGGTTAGTTTAATCTTTATTCTTTGGGATTTTACATTTTCTATATCATTCATGGTGTATTCCACAATTATGAGTGGCTAAGTCTCCATGTTATGGGGTTGTAGCCACAGACAATGTGTAGTTCTAACTTTAAATATCTATAAATGGGTTCTTTTGATTATTCCTATGCTATTTATATCTATACTTCTGACTCTGGCCAACTAGGGAGTACATTAGTTGTTCACTCTGGATTCAGGAGATGTTGGAGTGGATAGAACACAGTAGTATAGGGAGCTTGTTCGACTAGGAAACTAGGTGATTCGTGTAAGGGAAACCTGTGACAACTACCCTTACACCTCACTCGGTTCATAATACGGGAAGATAACTTTAATGCATTTTTATTGGTCTGTCTATCCCCGCTCAACGATGTAGTTAGACAGTCAATAACGATAGACCGATAGAGGCGTGCAACTCTGTTCAGGTAATCTAAACCCCGTGAATCAGTAATCAAGAACCCACACATAGATAGACATTATTAAGACTGAATGGAGTCGTTAAAGCTACAACCCTGGAATTGCTCGTTAATTGATATCTTGTCAGTAAAATTCAAATTAGTTAGTAGAAATTGGTTTGTTACATCTATTTTACTTAATTCCTCAAATCTTTTTACCAAACGCACCGTAAACGTGATAACTAAGACTGGTTGCTGATTTTATTCAAATCCTTTGGGTTCGACAATCTTGCTCTTTAACTAGGGCCACTTATATTATTTGTGAGACCACATATACTTGTGTGTGCTGAGGAGCAACAAACCATAAGGGTATATACAACCTTAAAGTATAATGGAGGGCATATACATACTAGTTTTGAAAGTCGGAGGATATATTTGACCTTTTCTTCTTAAAAAAATAAGATTGAATTGAAATGTTAAAATAAAATTTTATTAAAATAAAATTTTATTAAAACAAAGTTGAAGGGTTAAAACTGAAATAAGAATAATTTGAAGCGCACAAAATGAAATTTAGCGCAAAATGAAGTTAGAACCTGTAAAACATTCAAGAAGAATCGAGAAGTTGGCAAAGAAAAGGCTCAACTTGTTAGTGTGACTGATTGAAAGAGAGGTATGGAAGGTGAGGCAACTCGGGTGATGGTAGCAGTGAACGAATCGACTATCAAGGGTTATCCACATGCTTCCATTAGCAGTAAAGGAGCATTCGAGTGGACTCTTAACAAGATCGTTCGTTCCAACACTTCTGGTTTCAAACTCCTCTTCCTCCATGTTCAAGTTCCCGATGAAGATGGTTTGGTTTCTGTCTCTCTCTCTCTCTCTCTTTCTCTCTCTCTCTCTCTCTCTCTCTCTCTCTCTCTCTCTCTATATATATATATATATATATATATATATATATAGATATATATGTACACACACCCACACTTCTTCCACAAAATCGTTCCAACGATAAATGACGTCTTGTTGAAAAAAATTTCAAGCTGATTTATAAAGCAAAATGCCGCAACTAATTTGATGTTTAGGTGTAGTAGTTGTAATTGTTGTTTCTGTGTATCTTAATGATTGATATGTCATTTTATTTCGTGCTGAAGGCTTTAGTTCTGGTATTTGACCTAGATATGGGAATTCCCTGTTTTCAGTCTTTTACCATGATTTCTAATTAATCCAGATACTGCAATACTGACGCAGCCATTTTGATGCGTAAGTTTTTGACCCATATTATCACTATATCGGGATGCTCAGCTTTCGACTTTTCACCATGATTTCTGATTAAGCTGCGAGTTCAACAATGACCGAGCCGTTTTGTTGCATAATTTTTTTTCCCTTTGCATTGTTAAGAGGGGGAATAAGAAGGTTCACTGGGAAGCAGTAGGCTAGGGACTCGAAATGGTACTTTGAATTATAGGGACATATTATCACACAAGTTTGTCTAGGATTTGTGCAAAATGGGTGCAGAGTTGCTTTTGTGATCTAAGCAATGTGGATCACTAGATTCCATGTTACCCCAGTTTTGGTGTCGCCACAATGATCATTTTCTTATTTCTCTCTGCGTGAAAGAGATGTAAGATTCTCTATCTCTTTCCACTTGCAGTGGGTAATGGCATCATCAATTAAAGGGTGAAATTGTCAAAGTGAGTCTAAACGCCAAAAGCCAGTTTTTGAAGGCTACTGTGCATACTTATTCATAGGATTGGGATGGGGCAGGAAGCTGTTAACGCTTATTAGGCTATTCTGGAAGAGAAAAGACAAAGTTCACTCTTCTACTGTGTAGGAGAAAAATAGGTTCAATACCAGCAAAATTCAATTTTTTGTATTCCTTTTTCTTTTATATTTTGTGCTTCCATTTTTATCATTTTGAGGTTAGATTTAAAATATGTGGAAGTTTGAAGTTGCCTTGGGAAACCATTCCCCTGCTCTGGATTTCATTGGGCAAATGCAAAGGTCAGTTGTTATCTCTGGTTCTGGAACATTTGCTTTAGCCATGTTTTTCTATGGGTTGCCATTCTTACATGATGCATCTAACAAAGTCCAAGTATGGAGTACCATTGGGCTTCACTGTGTAAATATCATTCTGGTTTCGATGTTTTCTTGTCAATCTTGTATATTTGGGCAGAAATATTTATCAGTTCAATGCAATATTCTGTGTTTGGTTTATTCAGTAGCTTAAATTATATTTTGTTGGTCATCTGATTACTAGGTTTTGAAGATATGGATAGCATTTTTGCATCACCTGAGGATTTCAAGGGCATGAAAAACAGGGACAAGATTAGAGGGCTCCATCTGCTGGAGTACTTTGTTAACCGCTGTCATGAAATTGGGGTATCAGGATTTCCTTGGATGAATCTTGGCATGAAAAATTTATATTTAAGTTACTATCTAGTATTTGAGCTTTACTGGTTGAGGAATGCACTATTTAAAGTTTGTTGCCTTCAAAATCTCTCAGGTACAAACACTTTGAAATTTACTGCATGCCACTTTATCTGTAGGTTCCTTGTGAAGCATGGACAAAGAAAGGTGATCCTAAGGAAGTCATCTGCCACGAAGTAAAACGTGTACAACCTGATCTTCTTGTGGTTGGTTGCCGTGGTCTTGGTCCTTTTCAGAGGTATGCATAATTGCAGTAGCAGTTACATCTTTTCTTAATTTTATTTTTATGTTTCTATGTTCATGTCCCTCCATCTTATGGAGTGTGTTTGCCCTCCACCCACTCTCCCTAGCAAGAACATGCTTCTGGAAACATCATAAAGGATCTAATGCTCCAAGTTGTATTCTTTATCTTCTTCCACTTAGCAACTGAGTTGATAACCATTCAAAATTTTCATAAAGAAAAAGAGGTATAGTCCATTTTGTGCTTTAGAAATAGAAAATTGCAACAAGTAATATTCACATCAAACCATCTTTGAAGGCATATTGCAGTAGCAAACCAATATCAGTAAGCTCATGATTGTAACCACTACATGGTCTATGCAGCGTTAGAAACTCATAACACCCTTTTGGGTGGTTGTGGTGCTGCTGGTATTTGTGTTGGTGTTGGTTGGTGTTGCTGGTACTGGTGCTTGTATTGGTTATAATCTTGATCTTCTTGATGCTCATCTTATAGTTTTTGAAAAAAAGTTGACTATGATGATGGTCACAACAGTGGTGGTGGTTGTCGTGGTGAATATGGTGGATTCACATCATTTAGTGGGCATGCAACAAATAGCCCATACATGTTGAGATTGCAATCATCTGCTGCCTACTCTAGTTTTTGTTTTGCGTATCCATGCAAAGATTGTAAGGAAAAACATGATGTAGTTAATATGCATTGACCGAAACTATAAAAAAATTTGACATCTAAGAGGCGTGTCAATCCATCAAAGAGGATTTCAGACCGTCATACTCCTGCTGAGATTAACAGATTATCCATCTGTTCACATAAGAAACATTATACTCGTACGAAGCAAGATTACCCATCTGTTCACATTGGACATTTGTTATTGAAGGTTAGAATACATACTCCTGCTGAGATTAACAGATTGTCCATCTGTTTACATAAGAAACATTATACTCCTACAAAGCAAGATTACCCATCTGTTCACATTGGACATTTGTTATTGAAGGTTAGAATACATTCTCCTGCTGAGATTAACAGATTGTCCATCTGTTTACATAAGAAACATTATACTCCTACAAAGCAAGATTACCCATCTGTTCACATTGGACATTTGTTATTGAAGGTTAGAAACCTACATATTCCTTCCTCCATTGTTCCATACTTATTATGATCTTGCAATTACATAAATCAAACTCATGCATGGAATATGGAATTTTTTAACCCTTTTTGCCTTTGAGGATTTTGTTGGGCAGCTTGTTCTTTTGGACATCTACAAACTTGTAATGTTCATTTTATTAAGCTCAAGCTGCTTAACTGGCTCAGTATTATGAGGAAGTGGAGTAACAACTTTTCTTACTTTAATATTTGAAATTGCTATGTTCTTCTTCCTAATTTCAATGGAAAAATAAGAGTCTGAAACCCTTTTTGATGGATTGAAACCCCTCTTAGATGTCAGTTTCTTTGTATAGCTTAGGTTAATGCATTAAGACCATTTACCAATTCATAATGTTTTTTCTGCAGTCGTTGCATTGACGGGCAAAACAAGAGCTATGAAGCAACAATAGATGATTATAGTCTCAACTTGTATGGGATATATTTGCTGCATGCCCACTTAATGGTGTGAATCCACCATATTCACCACCACCACTGTTGGGTGACCCATCATCATGGTCAACTCTTTTTTCAAAAACTACAAGATGAGCATTAAGCTCACCAACAACCTCTTGACCACCACTAACATCAAGATTAAGCTCACCAACCCCGAATGCTTCCCTTTTGAGGGCCCAGTGGTTGGGATTGGGGCTTCCATGGTGATTTGGGCTTCAGCCTTTCATATTAGCAAGACCAGCGAAAATAAGGGATTTGCCTTCTGAGTCAAGCTTGTCGCACTGGACTTGGCTAGTGCGGGTTACTTCTCCTATGTGGTTTGCGAGCTATTGCATAGGAGTGGGGTTTACCCTATGCACATCCAAGAGTAGTGACTGCGGGTTTCCCTTGTCATAAAAAAAATGCTTCCCTTTTGATGGTTGTTGCTCCATATAATTCTTTTTTTATCTTATCAATTACCTTAGGGTCAGGTGAAGTTTTCATAAACCCTAAAATAACAAGGAATGCCATCTCTTGCTTCAAGGGACAAGCCATAGAGGCACAATCTATAACTAACAAGTATATATATTAAAATGGTATTAAGTCCTGAAAATCAATCATTAATTACTTAATGGACATATAATCAGTTGAAACGGATGTATAATCCAATGCAACTGTTTGTACAGTTTGGTAGAATTATGTGTAATTTGTTGCAACAAATTACGCATCTGTTCCAATTGATATACAATATGTTAAGAGAAATCAAACAGATGTATGATCTGTGGCAACATATGTGAAGTCATTTGCAACAAATGTGAATTTGTTAAGTAAAATTGTTCTATATAAAAGAAGAGTTACTGCACTATCGGCCAGGGGGTGTGTGTGTGTATGTGAAAAGGTCAACATTTATTTTCTTCTTTTTTTTGGCAATCAACCATCTAAAAGTCCTGGAGAAGAAGTCTCCTCCAAGTAGTCCTTGACTTGCTGTCGGAGGTAAGGAATGACTTCAAATGCCCAAGCCTAAAAATAATAATGGCAACAAAGAATCAGAATAATCATCAATAAAAAATGAGACACTAAAGCAGAAAATAAAACAATTACCATGAAAGCCCAAAGAAAACCCATATAACTTGACTGTCTTCAGTGATAACTTTGTCAATAAATATTAGGCAGTCAACCTGTAACTTTCCTGACCCCATGGATAGTTGTTGAATGCCTCACGAGTCTGAGAGAACTTCCACAAAATGAGTTGGTATGACTTGGTTTGTGTCAGAGAGAATGACATACACAAACCAAACAAAGCACTATAACTCCTTGTGCTTCTTTGAGAATTTTTTAGACTCTAGATCTCTTAGCAAGTTCATGCTTTTGTATCCGTTTCCAACAATGGACACCAACTTGTCATCTTCGATTGTTTGTCTTGGCTGTCTCTGGTGTTTTCTTTGGCGTAACAGTAGGAAGAAGCTGAGAAGCAAGATGACATCCGAGTCCGGTCTGCCACAGTAGTTTATCCATTCCTTAGCCTTCTTTTCCACACCCTCATATATAACTCTATGCTTCAAAAGATTATAACCATGGTCATTTGGAAATGTGCATTCTTTTTCTCCGGCAAATCAATAGAGCCTAAAACAGTTGGCCTCAAAGAAGGTCTCCAATGTTTGCTCCTTCTGTATCACCCTAAATTTATCAAACATTTCCCCCCTGATTCATTTAACAACACAATCACCACTTAAATCTGTGCCATTATCGATCGACATCTTCACCGGGAACTTGTCAATACTTTCAATACTAAATCAACGGTTGATGGGCTGTTAGGAGCATAAGATATGACAGTTCGATCATGTTGGACTTTTGATCTAAATTCA
>DF364715.1:495-11479 GCA_000787875.1 Solanum virginianum | reverse complement strand
CCAGAGGTTGAAGTCGCTGGAGATTGAGGTCGTGGACTTTTGATCTAAATTCATGATCGGTCTTTTACCTTTCAATAGAAGCAGTTGGTTCATTTTCAATTTCATCTCTATCTTCTCCATTATCACCATTTCGTTCGTATTCTTCCTCTTCTACATTTCCTTCCCGTCCAACATCTACATCTTCCTCTCTTTCCTCTTCACCTCCTTCTTTCTCTCTTTCCTCCTCCTCACGTTCCTCTTCATCTCTTTCTTGAGTATCTGAATCTCCTTCTTAAGTACCTACATCTCCTTCCTCATCTTCCTCCCTTCTTTCCTTACATTTATAGACCTTCACTTTTTTCTCCTCCATGTACTTCCTCATTTTCCTCTCTCCAATACTACTCTCTTTTTTTCTATATCTATAGTGGGTAACAGCTCATCTGTTTGATAAAAGGCTTGTGCTTGTTCAACAAGCTGATCCAATGTTGTTTTTACTTAAAAGTAGGGATGGCAATGGGCGGGTTGAGCTCAACCCGCAAATTGTTTTAAACCGCCCCGCCCCACCCCTCTTGCATGATGATTTTTTTATTTTCAACCCGTCCCGCATAAACCCGCTCCGCTTAAATTTTAAAGTTCTTTCATTTTTTAATTAAATTAAATTTAATTTTTTTGGCTAATTAACGTCTCAACAACTAATTAACTATTTTTAGTTGACATTTTAACAATTGTTTCTTAATCGTTAATTAAAAGTTTCTAATTAACATTTTAACAACTAACAATTTATCGGACATTTTCTAGTTTAAATTTTAGAAAAAAAATAAAATTAAAGTCAATGTTTAATATAAAAAGTTTATATCTTTAATTTTTATTAATTAGAAAAATTTTATTTCTTCGAATTCCTATTTGGCTTTTTAAACCCCCAACCCGCCCCGCCCCACATTAGTTTAAAAAAATACCTACTCCCCACATTAGTTTAAAAAAAATACCTACTTCAACCCGCCCCGCTCCGCTCCATTGCTATCCCTACTTAAAATTATTTTACTATCTCTGCTTTAAGTTAATTGTTGTCCCTTTCTTTTGGTTGGACGCATTTTGTTGACAAACAAGAGGTAAAGGAAAAAGGTTTCAATCGATTTGTGCATCATTTAAAAAAAGGAGAAGCATGTGACGGTAGAGACAGGGAGTTCCAACAGCAGTAATTATAGTAAGGACATCGCAATATCAGGTGGGGGAGAGTGTGATAGCCCACCACTTATTCCTAAAAATAAGGAAGAATCTAGAGTCAAGGAGAAGAAACTAAAGTCTTGGAGAGGTTTCTAGAAGACTCTAGAACATTGCGGATAGATCTTGAAGTTCCTTAGAAGACTCTAGAGAAGTGTGGAATTCTCTAGAGATGTGTGGAAGAATCTAGAGATGTGGGGAACTTTTTAGAGATGTGTGGAAGACTCTAGAGATGTGTGGAACTTTCTAGAGATGTGTGGAAGATTCTAGACATGTGTGGAGTTTGAAGGATGATCCTGGAAGATTTTAGAATTGTATAGAAATATCTTGTAGTCTTTAGTTCTCTCTAGAATAGAATGGAAGATTCTAGAGAGGGGAATAAAGTGTAAATAAGTGAGGGACTTGTGAGTAATTATTAATTACACTTTGGCCCCTAGGTAGTAGTATAAATAGGAGGGCCACTCATTTGTAAAAACCATCGAAGAAAGTGTAAGCAATCTTCCAAGTGTTAAAGAAGTCTTCTTAGCGAAGGTCTAAGTCCGTGACAAGCATGTGATTAAACAAATACCAGAAAGTAATTTGATGACTCTGTGTTGCAACAGATTGCCCATCTGTTGGCATATTAAAAACATTTACCACATTCCTTTTTTTCCTAACAGTTGACTAATCTGTTACAAATAGATGAGCCATCTGTTGGGGAAAATCAGAACACTTGCAAGATGCTTCTCCAATATCACAGAGAAACCCAACAACCAAAAATAATCGATTTTACTATGCCATTGGACCCTTTTAACGACACAACATATAATAACAATGAATTATTCACCGAAAGATATGATACAATCTCAATAGCTGGTTGATTTTGTCCAACAAGTCATTCAACTGTTGCAACAATTTTCTCAGCCAAAACCAGAATGTCACTTCTTTCACACCTATGTTTAAGAACAAGAACAACAACAAAAGAAATTCATATTTCACTAATGAGACACAGTATAACAAATATATAACCATTTCAAGTGTTAACAACAAATTAGGGTTTCTTTCTTCTTTACATGATCAACAAAATTATTAACCCTAACTTTGAAGAGAGAGACAGTTCTTCATTATCCCGAAAGCAATTTTCAAAACCTTAAATTTTTAAACCAAGCATTACTTGAGAAGAGAGCTAAATTGTTGCAGAGAAACGAAAAAGAAACGATAGACGTTGCCAGAGGTTGAAGTCGCTGGAGATTGAGGTCGCATAGATCATTTGTTTTACGAATGCATCAGATGAAAGAGTTTTTGCCTTTTGAGAGTGAGTCTGGGAGAGAAAAATCAGAGCAGTTATGAGAGATGAAAGTTGAGTTTGAAATCTGATTATGTTTTTGTATCAAATGGCTTTGGTTTTTTCTTCTCTTTTTCTTTTTTAAAAAAAAAAACATTTAACAAGTTTTAAGAATGTTGTCCAGTCCACACTTAATCAAACTTTTATAAGTGACCTTTGACTTTGGCTTGTCAAACGTGTCACCAATATTAATTTTGAGACTCAAAAGACATCTGCAACTCAATTTTCTCCAGTCGCTTGGCCTTTGTTGTGTTGATACAGCAGTTGCAATTAACAGACACAAGTATCAACACTCAATTTGATTGACCACATAAGTCTTTCAACAAACAATTTTTTTCAGCTCTTTTCTGATGCTTTGATATTTTCAGGAAAGGAAAAAAGATTGATTGTTGAGTTGCAAACAGAATGGTAGTTTCAAAATAATTTGCAAATAGAAAGGCAGAAAAGATGCATTAATCAATAGGTCTTGAAACTCGAGACACTGAAATCTAAGCTAGTCATGTGAAATTTAGAAATGATTAATCCTATGTAAAAAAGATTCATTTCCAAAACAGAAACTTAAACTTCCCAGAAAAAGAGTATATTTTTTCCTTATTTCTTCTTAAAGGAGAATTCTAAACATCCCATTGTAGCACGTAGTGAAAATAGGTGTAGTGTGATCAAATAAAGTGCATTACTCATCATGGTATTTTCCACTTGGTTTTAGCCTTCCCCTTGGTCTCTGTAGTCTGCCTCCAGCACCCTATGATCTGGTTGCTCCTAACACTGCTTGTTAAGAGGAAATGAGAAATATTTACTAGCATCCTAATCCCTCCAATTCTCCTCTGACATGGTTGATTGCTAGAATCTAATTGATTTACTGGTCCTTAAAAGCTTCTGATAATCACCAATACATGGACTTCATCATATACCCAAATGATGTAGAAAATTGATCATGAATCTTGTAGCCAAAAAGGCTTGAGCTAGGTCCTCAATTACATTAGCCTTCTCTCACTTTGTTGTGAAAACTCAAGACATCCTTGCTCCCTGTGAACAACAATTTATTTTTCTGCTCTTGTGAGCATTACATAGCCATGGTCTCCCACCTTTTTTGAGAAATGGCCATGTGTATAATATGGCACCAAGGAGGTACTGTCAAAAATATTTACGAGGTACCAACAGAATATCCACTCGAAATTCTTAAAGAAATTCTACAGTTCAATCACTGCTTCAAAAATGAAACAAAAATAAACAGATCATCTTGATCCTTTATCTTCAAAACGGCTAGTGTTTCGCTCCCTCCAAACCATCCCACCATATGCAAGCTGGAATGGTTTACCACCATTTTTTTTTGGTTGGAATTCTGGCCTCTGATGCTCCAACTTGGTACAACCATGTTAAGAAAGAGTTGCCTCAGCTGGTTTATAAATTGACAGTGCAAAAATAAATGTTTGATACTCAGACCTGTCTGCACACAGATGACATCTAGAACATCAGTGAAATCTGCATTTTTGGAGTGTTTCCAATATTAAACAAGCCTCTCAAGCTACCAACCAAGTGAACCCACTTTGTGAGGTGAATTTATTTTCCAGATTTTGCTTCCATGACCGACGATTCCATTGCTGCGGACCAGAATTTTAGCGAAAGTAAAACAACTTTACTGTGAAGTTGCCCTTACTATAGATCTTACCAAATCAGCTTCCTCATGTATGCTATTGTTCAGACCTTGAAAAGGCTCTAGTACTCCCAAAAATCAGCAAGCCTTCCCATTCCCCAGGTCACTCAAGAGGCTACTATTGTAGAAATTCCAACCTCCATTTTTTCTGTTTGTGGCAAGATCTACACAATTAATCTACTTGGCAGGCTCCTTTTACCCAGCTTTGTCATGAATCATGAGTAAAATGGAACTTGTCTGTCATTTTACTGTTGCTTTTCAGAAAATAGGAATAATGCAGTTTTTAAAAATTTGGTACTTCGGGACTGTTCTTATTTGAGAGGTAATCCTTGCAGGGTTTTCGTTGGAACTGTGAGTGAGTTCTGTGTCAAGCATGCTGAATGTCCTGTTGTCACAATCAAGCGCAGTGCAGCTGAGACTCCTCAGGACCCAATAGATGACTAAGTCATTTGGTTTATTTGGCCACTTAATGATCAAAGATGCATACATATTAGCTGTTTAATTGTGACAGTGGAAAGATTATGGGGAATTTTTCATTCTGGTGCTTCTTCTGTAGTCCAGATCTGCCTGCCTTGTCGATGGCACATGATTGTGAGTTTGTGTCTGAGCTTCAGGTGCTCCTTGTAACGTTTGTGTTTGTATCTGTGTGTATATATATCTCCTTTTTTCTGATGAATGTGTTGCCTATACATCTGTTTGTATGGTGTGCTTTGCCATCGCAAAATAATTTTTATCCTTGCACGTCTGGCAGAAAAAGAGATTTAAATGTGTTTTGTAAGCGTATAAGCATTTTCACATATTCATGAGGTTGGTGAACGCCAAAAAGTGTGCGACAACTATCAACCAAACTTAACCTATGCTTGCATTTCAGTTTCACCAAAATTGTCGCTACTTTTTTCTCCGTATGTTTTTGGTGCTAACCTTTGGAAAATCCTAACTCTAGCCCAGGTTTGCCATTCATACTTTACACGTACGGGTGCATACTGATTTTTTTTTAAAAATAGCATAAGGGTATTTTAGTCATTAACATTAAAAAGTTTTTATCACTTCTTACCAAATACATCAACTATTATTTATCAATTTTACGACTTTTATCTAAATTCATAATTACATAATGATGATTTGCACAAAACCGTTTCTTGGACGCTATTAGTTTGTTTTCAATTATGGCATTTATGCGGGAACGATCATAGAAAATGTGATATAAAAAAGATTATACGAATCTTATACTTTTTAGAGTTAAGTTTAATTAATATCAATTTTTTTCAAAATTATTAAAAATTTCTCCTTTTTGACATAAAAAATGAAACCAGTGATACATGTCGAAAAAGTAGAAGGTATGAGCATTAAGAGATTTTAATTATGATATATGGAGAAGTATGGATTGTAATTTTTATCAATAAGTGTTGCAGTTTGGTATCATTTAAGAAATTTTTGTAATTTTTAAAAAAAGTAGAAATTGTATGAAGTTATTTAAATATAAATTATGTATTTCTATAATTTTTAGTATAAAGATATTATTTAGTCGGAGAGATAGGGATAGCAGTAAGAGGAACCAAAACAGTTAAATTTTGGTACATAAGTCACGACTCACGACATTGGTGTAACTTAATGTATTGGATTACTACTAAATTATGTTCGATTTGCTTTTTATTCAAAGCTATGAACAATAAGAGGGGATTGTTTAGATCATAAGTGACTTTCACGTTGTACTCTAAAATTGTAAATTTGAGTCATCAAAATATTAAAAATGTGAAAAGCTCCCAGGAAGGGGAGTAAAAGGAAAAAAAGAGAGGACAAAAATACATTTCAAAATGGTGATAGTAAATTGATAGAGCTTTTGGGTCGTTTGGTACAAAAATGAATAGCGCAAGGATTAATAACACATGGATAAATAATATAGGGATAAGTAAACAGAAATTATTTTTTATCAATTGTTTGGTTCATTGCTTCTCATCTACTCTTGTGCTTAGTTTAAAAACTCTACAAAAAGCTTCTTTCCAATTATACCCTTGAATTATTATGGAATTTTCTAACTAGTTAAGAGAACAATAATTTTGTCACCATATTTGCTATTTTCTCACTTGAATTATTTGCGAATAAATAATTTTGTTCTTAATAAATTCACCACTAATAAAACATCAATTTTTAATTTAATAAAGATAGACCATCTATTGAAAAAATCAAAAAGATGGTAAACAATTGTAAAATAAATAATCTATATTTACACATAAAAGTTGAAAGTTGTAATTTTAATATAATGTTTATATCTTACAAGGTCACTCAACTTTGAGAATATATCTTAACATCATTGGACTTTGTTTTGTATCAATAAAAGCACTCAACTAAATTAATTATTAAAAAAATAAAATTCACATGGCAAAATATTTTTTGTCTATTATGTAAATATGAAATCACGAATAAATAGAATTTAAAAATTTAACATGGTAAATTTATTTATTTTTATATTATGAAAATATGAACCCACACATAAATTAATTTTGTAAGATAATTTATTTAAATAAATTTACTAGTACAAAAGTACAAATATAAAACATAAAATCAAAAAAAAATATAAAAAAAATTTGAGGAATATTTTTGACTTTATGTATAGTCCCATGGTATTAAATCCGATGTATTAGTTAATACCACCAAATGGGAGGTATAACTAATACCATGTATATAGTATTAACTAATATATGGATTAGTTAATACATGAATCCAAATTTCTACCAAACGTAGTATTAATTATTACCTATAGATAATTCATAGATTATTTTTCTTAATACCTCATACCAAACGACTACTTTATGTTATATTTAACCTAACTATCTTGTTGGATAGCACCGCGAACTATATCAAATTGTTATGATTTCAAATATATACTCTATGGTACCTCATCTAAACTTATTCCAATATTTTCTTATCTACCTTTGCTCTATTTATTATTATTGTTTTTTTTAAATCTCTTTTAACTTTACTAATATATGAATTTTTTCAATTTACATGAATTTCAGTGACAATAATTAACAATTTAAAATTGATAAAGTAATAGATATAGAATACATGTAATTTTACGTAACAATTTTGAATGAATTGTTTATTTTTAATACTAGATATCCGCGCCCATGTTAGCGCGGGCTCAATATCTGTTGTTTTTTAATTTCAGTTTAAGTGATATAGATACAATGTAGAAAGTTAATTAAAATTATTTTAAATTATTAATATTGTGACGTAACAAATTTTTTTAGAAATATTTTAATTAATTAATTATCATGATTAGTAGCATCTTTTAACATTAAAAATAAGACAAACAAATTACAACGGAAGAATCATAAAAAAATATCGATATCCCCTCAAGCCGCTCAATCAGACATGTCAACCTGGTGCCTGCTTGAGCAACTTTAATTATCACGATTAACAATATTTTTTAACATTAAAAATAAGACAAACAAATTACAATGGAAGAACTATAACAAATTATAGATGAACAAACAAATTACGAGAGAAGAACCATAAAAAAATACGGATGCACCCTCAAGCTGCTCAAGCAGGCATGCCGACCTGCTGCCTGCTTGAGCAACGTTAATTATCATGATTAGCAGAATTTTTTAACACTAAAAATAAGATAAACAAATTACAGCGGAAGAACAATAAAAAATTACGAACATACCTTCAAGCTGCTCAAACAGGCATGTCGACCTGCTACCTGCTTGAGAAGGTGAATTCCCCTTTATAATATAGTATAATATAATTCAGTTCAAATAAGTTAACTTGAATTATTATTAACCTACCTTCCTTTATGTCTCCCTTGTACTCATATTATCTTTCTCCTTTATTTATTCTACTATTTTTCTCATGGTAACTCTCTTTTATGGTTCCAAAGATACAAAAAAAACAAAAAAAATATGTATTTTTGGAATCGTGCCACACAAGTAATGATAATCGAAATGCATGCTATACTCAATCTAGATATTCTACTGAATAGCTCACAAATTCTGTCAGATTATTTTGATTTTATATTTTCACTTGTGGTATCTTGTCTAAAGTTGTTTTATTTTTTCTTATACCTTTTATTTGTTTATTCATTTATCATTGTAATCATCCTCTAGGTTATTTTTTCTATTTTTCAAAATTTTCAGTGTTTAGAACTTTTTTTTATAGAGACTCCAAGTTATTTATGACTTCTTAGCATTGACAGTTCCATCGTCTGGCCGTTCGTTTGATTTTTATGTCTGTTTCTGTGTTTTGGAGCACTTGGAGTTTGAATGGTTGACTTTGGCCAAAACTTTAGGAAGACGGCCTCAAAATGCGATTCTGATAGTTCTATCAGCTCTAGAATGGTCATCCCATATTAAGAGCATGGTCGGTTTCGTTATCGACACTATTGGTATGAGTTTGTGTCATTAGACGTTTTAGCCTTTAAGTTTGGTCAAACTTTAACTTTGGTCAATATTTTTGGAAATCATGCCCAGATAAAAAATTCACCAGCGCGATTAGGACAGTCTAACTTTAGAGCAAGTCGAACGATCTTTCGTGCATGTCTCGAGACTTCCAATATCATTCCTCTTGTAGATTTTGACTTAAAATGATGCTTGAGCATGTGATTGTCAGTCAACCTGGCTACTAAAATGAAGCAGAGGTAGTCGTCATCAGCATAATAACCCAACTTTAGAGGTCGAGGTTGAATCCCATAGGGAACAATATGTCGGCGATTGAATCAGCTAAGGACTACGAGCTACTAATCTCAATCCGACAAGTGAGTCCAAGCAAGTTCTAACTAAATGGGGCGAAATTAAGCTAACAACTACTCCTAATAAGAAAATGGGGCAAGGATCGATCAAGCAAAGGAGTAAGGATAGGTATACGGGAATCAATTGAAGATCAATCATTCGAATTGGGTATGTGTAAGAAAATGGGGCAAGGATCGATCAAGCAAGGAAGTAAGGATAGGGATACGATAATCAATCAAAGCTCAATTGATCCATCACACTTAGCATCAAATTAACTCTATGGGTAGGTTAGGTTGCTTGTAACCACACCTCAATTATGACAATATGGTGTTTTGTAAGAGCCTATTACGGCCTCTCACGCGAGTCACTCAAAGACACGCTTGGCTTGAGCACCTCAAAGCAAAACTCCCAAGACCTTAGTCGTTGATTCCTTTTTGAGGACCAACACATAAACCCGTGACTATCATGCAAACCCTCTATTTCAACTACACAAATTACTACAATAATTGAAGATCTAAGCTAGATTCAAGTTCGCGACCTCAAATCTAAACTTAAACATGAGGGTAGTCATGAACCCATAAATCAATTCAAACAATCAAAGCAATTTGGGAGAAACTCACTTGATTTAGCAAGTAAATCATCAACTTAGCATGAAAGCAAGAGAAATAATTAAGACCCATAAAAAACATTAACTTCCAAGATCAATTAAATCTACAAATTATTCATTCAAGAACAAGGAAAGAAATAGTGAGTGAAAGATAAATACAAGTGAAGCTCACACTCTTCAATCCACTCAAGAATTTGTAGAAAACATGCTCTAAATCCTCATCATAAACTAAAATCTATACTATGGTGTGCTTTTTCTATTCCACAGATGTTCGCTTTCCCGTGCTCTGCTCACGCACCTGGACATGGCGCATTCGCTCCGCTTCATGATCCATTGCTCCCTTTCAAAGGCCAAGGGCCACGTTTGTGGAAAACAATTGTTGTCAGGTACACTTCTTTGCATTTTCAGTTCCTTTTTGCTCCAATGCAGTTTCATATTCCATTCTTCCCAGCAAAACTCCATTCTAAGCCATATATACCTGAAATATACACTATTCAAAACATAATTAGCCTCAAGTTATGAAATTAACAACACAAAATTATAAAAAAAAAGTGAGAAATGAGTGTAAGTTATACACTCATCAACACCCCCAACTTAAGACTTTGGTTGTCCTCAAGCTAAACAAAACTAAACTCAAGAGGCTAGCAATTTAAGCACACAATCCCAAATCACTTTAAACAACTTAATCATGCTCATGATAATGGTTGGTACCAACAATTAGCACAAGTATGCAGATGCCTATCAAGTAACTCCCTCACACATCAAAATCACATTTTTCAATTCAAAACAAAATTTCCCAGAATGACCAAGTTACAACACCAATTCTCAAGAAATGACTCAAACTCCTAGTCAACTAACAACTTCTACTTGACTCAGCCTTGAAAAGCATCAATCTTACCAATCCATTTCTATTTGCATGTTGAGAAAGAAAGTCCCCAAAACACACGAGCATGTACAATGAACAAGGGACAAGGACCCAAACACTCACACTTAATGAATGAACATCTCATGTTGATATGTGTTAGAACCTGCACAATTGTGTTTTGGTACCATAGCTAACATTTGAGGTTGCTAGTGTCACTTTCAAAGTGTTTGGCACTTAAGTGCACTTTTGAGGAATTTGAAAGTTTAATTGGGATCTTTGTTGAGGTTTGTGAATATGAGCTTACAGACATTTTTCTTGTACAAGTGTACACCTACAAGACCAAGGTTAGTAAACCTTTCATTAAGTAAATTGCAAGTGAGGTGATGGAATTTTTTTTTGAAGCTAAGTGTAAGACTTTGTGATTGGTGCAAGTCTTGTTGACCAAGAGTTCATTTTATTGTAAGGGCCTTGACCATGTGTTATTAAGTTATTTCATGAAATTTAGTCACAAAAAGGGCCAAGGGTATGATATATACCTATATAGGTTCAAGGGAGAACAAAACTTTTCCCATACTTAGAAAAAATAAGGACCTGAGAGCTA
>DF364717.1:11607-24726 GCA_000787875.1 Solanum virginianum | reverse complement strand
TATAATGGGTTTGAATAATGTGTATGCCCATGCTCGTAGTCAACTCTTGATGGTAAGTCCATTACCTAGTGTTGGCAAGGCTTATGCCATGATCATGGCAGATAAGGGCCAAAGATTGACTGCTAGTTCACATGCAGGAGGTTCTGTGCCAGAGTGGATGGCTCCGTATGCAGGGAGAGAAAGTCTTCCTAGTCCTCCTGGTATGCTAGAGCAAATGGCTATGTTTGTAGGGAGAGAAAATCTCCCTAGGAAGATGCAACCCAGAAAGAAGAACTGGGACCAGGCTTGTAGCTATTGTAGGCTTCAAGGTCATATAAGGGAAGAATGTTACAGGTTGAATGGATATCCCACTGATTGGAAATTCAAGAAGAAGTCTGGAGGACCAACAAATTTGATGCAGCATGGTAGAAATCAAGATGCAGCCAATTAAGTGGCCACAACCCATAATGAGATGGCTGATGTATTTGCTCTTATGAATGCTATGAGCATTAGATAATGTGTTGGTGGTGCCTGCATTCAAGCACAATTTGCTTTCAGTGTCAAAGTTAACTAAGCAAATGCATTGCTCAGTTAATTTCTTCCCTGAGTTCTTTGTGTTTCAGGACCTATCCGCTGGAAAGGTGAAGGGGATTGGTAAGGAGAGTGATGGACTATACTATCTACCTGTTGCACTACAGTGTGATTAAGACAAAGGAAGACAGACAGTGTTGATGGCTCAAAGCTCCATTACAGAGAAGATGCTGTGGCACAATAGATTAGGGCACCCTTCAGTGAAAGTGTTGCAACACTTATTCAGGAATAAGCACCTCAATGGTAGTGATGAATGTAATAGATGCTCTATCTGCCCTCTTGCTAAGCAAACTAGATTGCCTTTCAATATGAGTATGTCTAAGACATTAGCTAATTTTGATTTGATCCACTTAGATGTATGGGGACCATACAGAGTTATTACTTACAATGACTACAGATTCTTTTTGACAATAGTTGATGATTATTCAAGAATGTGTTAGGTATATTTGTTGAAATTGAAGTGTGATGTATTCTCTGTGTTGCAGTCTTTCTTAAGACTGCTGCAAACTCAGCTTAATAGAAGTGTTAAAAGGATAAGAACTGACAATGGGACTGAGTTCTTTAACAATGAATGTTGTAATCTTCTGAAATCTCTTGGCATTGTGCATGAGAGTAGCTGTCCATACACTCCACAGCAAAATGGAGTGGTTGAAAGAAAACATAGACATATACTTGAAGTAGCTAGAGCAATCAGATTTCAAGGTAATATTCCGATCAAATTTTGGGGTGAATGTGTGCTGTCTACTGTGTATTTGATTAATAGGCTCCCTACTCCTATTTTTAGAGGAAAATCTCCATATGAGCAGTTCCATGGACATAAGGCAGACATCAGTCACTTAAGGGTTATAGGATGTTTATGCTATGCCACTAAGTTGATCAGGCAGGACAAGTTTTTCCCTAGAGCTGAAGCTTGTGTATTGATGGGGTATTCTTCAACTCAAAAGGGGTACCTACTATATAGCCTATCACACAAGAAGTTTATTGTTAGCAGGGATGTCATCTTCAAGAAAGACATATTTCCATTCAAACATGTATTGAACAAACAACAACCATTATTTCCTGCAGATTTCAAAAATTTCATAAGTGGAGTCTGACAAGGGTAGAATGTACGCAAACATTACCACTACCTTGTAGAGGTAGAGAGATTCTTACTCTCATCACTGAGGTGTCCTTTGAACATATATCCTCCAAGTACAGGGCTTATCTGTCTATGTTCTCCACAGATATTGAACCAAAAACTTTTGAAGAAGCTGTCAAGGACCAAAGGTGGTTGCATGCTATGCAGCAAGAGGTGCAGGCCTTAGAAGAAAATGGTACATGGAAAGTAGTTCCACTGCTAGCAGGGAAGAATATTGTAGGTTGCGAATGGGTGTACAAAATCAAATACAAAGCTGATGGCCAGGTAGATAGATTCAAAGCTAGGTTGGTGGCTAAAGGGTACAGTCAAGCTGAAGGAATTGACTATCAGGAGACCTTCTCTCCAGTGGTGAAAATGGTCAACTGCTAGGTTGGTGGCTAAAAGGTACAGTCAAGCTGAAGGAATTGACTATCAGGAGACCTTCTCTCCAGTGGTGAAAATGACAACTGTTAGGTCAATCATAGCACTAGCTGCTGCTCAGAAATGGAACATATTTCAGATGGATGTCTTTAATGCCTTTCTCCAAGGAGATTTATTGGAAGAAGTATACATGGAGCTGCCCAAGGGATTCTACAATGCTGAGAAGGACAAACATCTTGTGTGTAAATTAGTGAAGTCTCTCTATGGACTTAAGCAGGCTTTAAGACAGTGGAATGCCAAGCTGACTGAAGCACTGCTGAGTTCAGGCTATTCACAAAGCCACTTGGATTACTCCCTATTCACAAAGAAAAAGGGAAATGGAATAGTGATAGTATTGGTGTATGTTGATGATTTGTTGCTTACAGGAAATGATGCAGAGTTGGTAGAGGAGACTAAACTTACCTTGCATAGTCATTTCAAGATCAAAGACTTGGGAGAACTCAAGTACTTCTTGGGCATTGAGTTTATGAGGTCCAATGAGGGCATTGTGATGAATCAAAGGAAGTATGCACTTGAATTGATAGCTGAGGCAGGCTTGGGGAATGCCAAACCTTACAAGACACCTTTGGATTGCACTCAAAAGATGACTAGTGCTGAGTTTGAACCAGATGCACTATATGAATATGTCTCTAAATATCAGAGATTAGTGGGAAAGCTGCTGTATCTCACACTGACAAGGCCAGATATAGCTTTTGCAGTGCAGCTGCTCAGTCAATTCATGCAGCAACCAAAGGCATCACACTGGAAGGCTGCTTTGAGGGTTGTTAGATATATTAAACTAGAACCTGGAAGGGGATTGCTCATGAGTTCTAAATAAAAACTTCAACTAAATAGCTATTGTGATGCAGATTGGGCTGCTTGCCCAAGTACAAGGAGATCAGTTACTAGTTGATTGCTGAAGTTTGGTGATTCACCCATCTCTTGGAAGTCCAAAAAGCAACACACAGTCTCCAGAAGTTCCACAGAGGCTGAATACAGGAGTCTAGCTGCTTTCACAGCTGAAGTAGTGTGGGTTGCAGGCTTATTCAAGGAGTTAGGTGTGGAATTAATAGAGCCAATGCTCATTCACTGTGACAGCAAATCAGCCCTGCAGATTGCAGCCAATCCAGTCTTCCATGAAAGAACAAAACATATCGAGATAGATTGTCACTTTATCCGGGAAAAGATCCAGCAAGGCCTCATCAAAGTTGTCTACATTCATACCAAAGAGCAGCATGCTGATTTACTCACTAAATCTCTTGGAAGGACTCAACATGATTTTTTGTTAGACAAGCTTGGACTATTGAATCCTTTCTTTTCAATAGGTCCAGCTTGAGGGGGGATATTGGATTAGTTAGATTACTTGTTCCTTTGGTTATTGAGTTTCTTCTTCTCCAATTTATCTCCATTTCTTCATTCCTTCTCTCAAATTAACAAATTACTTCACCCACCACATAGTACACAACTTCAAACCTGCCCTGCCCCGCAACTACATCGCTCCATTGCCATTTTTAGAAGGTAGATGTTACCATTGTTTAAAGTTAACAAAAACTATAACTTTAGTAAGAAATCCTCATTTTTCAAAAGTTCGAATCTTTTTGGATTGTGCATAGGCACAGTTGAACAGTGTTGATTTGCAGTGTCAAGACGCTCTGAAACCAACATCATTCCTTTAACTACATCTTTTTTTCTTTTACAGATGGGAAGATTAATTTCTTTTTCTTTTCAACCTATGCAGTCGTGAGTTAATTTTTTCATTCTCTGTGACATTTGTTGCTTCCACTTATCCAACTGCCTGTAAAACATTGCTCAATCCTAGATGTTGGCAGCAAACCGAAGATTTACGTGGATTTTTCTTCATTATGTCTCCATATGAAATGAACATTTGACCTGGCAAATAGGTTGATGTAGGCTTACTTTAAAACCAAACTTTAGGGGCTTAAACTGGTGTTTAGCTCATAAATTTGCCTTGTCAATAAGGACAACTTATACCTGCTGTAAGGCCCACAACCAAATTCATATTCAACACCATCATAGTACCCTTAGTTTCCCCTTCAACTACATATTCTGCAGTAGGCTCAAAGAATTCTTCTGTATCCTTTTCATCTGTGGTGGGGGCCTCTGAAATGATCAATAGGTTAAGCTGCCTGTTTTTACAACGATGATCGAGGCCAAATATTTCATCACATTTGAAACCTGACACTGAATCTCTTTTTGGAGCAAATTTTGAATCACACAACCTTTTGAATTGTCCCTCAGATGAAGTCGCACTGAAGCTAGTCAACTTTGTGGTCTTATGCGATGGTGGATCAGTGATACGATCAAGGTGCCACATCAGCATAAAAGAAAAAATATGGAATAAATGAGTTAAGCCATAGTTAGGTTTAAGTGTGTAGTTGGAATTTTGTGTATAGTTAGGGTATACTTGTGCCTTATCCTAAGAAGTTTGATTGATTCTTTTCTCATTGTGTTTTCTGATTTATATCCATATATATTTAATGTTGAACCCCCTCAGCATAAGCCAAAAGCTTGGTTTAGTAGTAAAGGAGGTTTAAGATTTCGCTAGGTGAGTGTAGGTACTAGTCCAGCTAGCAACCTTTTTCCCCATATTTTAGTCTTCTCTCCTTGTTTACGTTCTACATTCATGTTAAATATATGCATTAGGAATAATTTGATATATTTTTCCACACCCTCATATCTGTAGTAATTGCTTTGTGGTCATTTGATACTCTGTCCTCTTTGTTTCCTTGTTTCCATACTCGGCAAGGCTACGAAATAGTAAACGTAATACGATTCTTTTTACTTCCTTTTTTTTATTGTTCATGTTGAGGTACAGTTGAATTTTATCTAGTCTATTTCAATCCATTCATATTTAACCTGACCCACTTATTTGTGGATACTATTAGCGTGTTTACTTATTTTTTTAAACCACTTGATAGAAGTTGAAGTTCGAGACTTGGTGCAGCCTCAAGAGTGTAATTTTCTTTTGAAACTCATTACTCATAAGCTCCACCGCAAAGAATCTTGACAAAATAATCTTGAATTGTTAATTTTAATTTTGTCTATTTTTAAAATTTTTAGTAGTTAAATTGCTTAATATTACATTTAAACAAATATATTCTTTTAAAACGTGTCATGATATAGATATTAATTGTATTTATAATCTCACCAACACAAAATGTTGCGGGACTTATTCTTGAAGGGTGGAAGAATTTGTCAATATTTTGCTTCACCTAAATTTATAAATTAGTGATTTTTTCCCCATTGGTTGTAGATGTATGTTTATAAGTCAACTTAGTCCTTCCATAAATATTTTCCTTGAGCTTCAAAATTAAATAAGATGGTGGTGAACTCTCTCATTGGATATTGTCTTTCAAACTTGGAACATGCTTGACAAATTTCTGATCATTTTTAGTGAATTGCAGAGATGTTTGATCTTCTGTGCTTCCTTGCTGTATAATAACCTTGCCCACTTGTAGATGCCTTTCATGAACTTTCTTTCTCTGAAAGTATTTCTTTTGGTTATGTTGATGTGGGCTTACTTTGAAACAACCTTTAGGGTTTTAAACTGGTATTTAGCTGTGATTGCAGGTTGCTGTAGAATCATACATGTGTTCAAGGGAAACACATATATACACTTGGTAGCTGATAGAAGCAGATGCAAGCTTTTTCTTTCAATAGCTGGCCTCCGTCTACTCTACCTCAAGGTTTTTCAGTACTGGGAGTTGAGATACATTATATTCCTAAGGGTATTTTACTCTCTTGCTAGTGGAAGTAAGAGTTAGGACTATGCAAATGTCTCTACTTGATGTTACAATATAGCAAAATTTTGTTGTCCATCATTCACATCACTAAGGACTCTTCAGGTATGTAAAAATTCTATGATGCTACTTAAGTTTGTTTGAAGGAAACAAGAAATGCTTACAAGTTTGTGCTCTTTCTGATAAGATGAAGTTATGCGTGTTTCATTATTTTCTATTCTTCTTTGGTCCATCTCTAAATAGTTATAACTATAGTTGTATTTTGCAAGACTTTCCATTTCATTCTCGAGGTAAGTTTTGATTACATTTCAGCAGTTGTCTTGATACAATTTCGAAATATTTACATTTATTTCTTCAGTTAGTAATTTCTCAAAAGCAGACCAACCACTATACCATATACTGATGATCACTTTGTTATTTCTTAAAAGTAAATCAACCACGTATTCCTAGCTAGTTAATTAGTTTTGGTGGTGATTATTTTTCAAAAATAAACCCATTTAGGTAGTTTTTGTTTTTTATATTTTCTTTTTCCATCTATATTATTTTATTTCTATTAAAGTCTTAAGAGGGATGTGCAATTTTTGTGTGTGTGTGTGTTTTCTCTCTATTAAACTTTTTAAATTTAATTTTCTATGAATATTCTGGTTGTTGTAAATTTGTATTTTTATTAAGCTCAAATAAGTCAGTCGTGACTTAACTAGACATATGTCCTTCATTAAAAGCGTAAAGACCTTTAAAAATATTGTTTAAACTTACTGGCCTTCATTTTTAGACAAACTTATTTTAGACAACTGTTTTTTCATTACTTTTCTTGATTTATTATTTTATTTTTTATTTATTTAGTTTTTATTTTCAAGATTCACTTTTGGATTAGAATTTTTTAATATTTAGAATTCACTTTTGATTTAAGACTATTCTATATAAATAATTGTCTACACTATGAAGGAAAGGAAAGGAAAAATAAAATATTATTATTTTTTTAATATTTAAGACTTTAAAATTAATTAAAATTTTGATTATAAAATATTTTGCTAAGAAAAGTATGTAATATAAAAAAATTTAAAAAGAAAAATATCAGTTTTATTAGGTTGTAAACATTAAAACTAGTTTTTTAGGAGTCTTTTTTCACATCAAATTTTAATCAACTAATTATTTAACTTCTAACTATTCAATTATTACTTTATGTATTCATAAACTATTAACATATTTGTATTAAAAGTAATTGATTTGATTTTTCTCATTCTTGTCAGTTTAAAATAGATTAAATTAATATTCCTTCCGTCCCATTTTATGTGGCACTCTTTAACTTGGCACGGTGTTTAAGAAAAAAGGGAAGACTTTTAAACATGTGGACTAAAATCATTCTTAAATATTTATGTGGTTGAGAATCATTTCATTAAGGGTAAAAAGCGAATTTTAAAGGTATTTGTTTCCAATCAAAGTAAGGTGACATTTTTTTTGGGACAGACCAAAAAGAAAAGGGTGCCACATAAAATGGAATAGAGAGAGTAATATTTATTTAATTTTATTTAGATGAATATTATATTTATTGAATAGCAAATATTTTTTATATAAAATTTTTAAATTGAAATGACACATATGTGCTTTCCGAACTAGTATGTATATCATATGTTAGAATTTTTAGGAACTGCACATTGTTACTCCCCAGCGTATGTAAGTGTACATGGTCTAAACAAGTAATATAATGGTCCTTATTAGGAGCCGAATGTCAAACCCAAGGAATTTAAACTAGAGCTAGTTCAATTACCATTTCAAGGTTGTCATGTTAAGTGTGTTCTCGTAGGAAATGATGGAAAGGTTGAGTTGAAATTGAAAAAACTAATTACAAGTACTATTGTCAATTGGTTTGTAGTGAATTATCAAACTAAGTACGATTCCAGGATTGTAACCTTTTTGATACACATTCTAGACTCAACGCTTGCACTTATGTCTAGGTTTCCTAATTATTGATTCACAGAGTTGAAAATACCCAAGTAGGGTTGCACACCTCTACCTAGCTACCCTCATTGACAATCTAACTACATCGTTGAGCCAGGATAGACATGATCAATGAGAATGTTTTAATGTTATCTTCATGTATTTGAATCAAGCTAGGTGTATGGGTAGTTGTCACGGGTCTCCCATACACGAATCAACATAGTTTCCTAATTGAATAAGCTCCCTATATTACTGTGTTTTATTCATTCCAATATTCATCGAATCTAGAATGAAAAACTAATTTACCCCATGTTTGATTAGGCTATGAAGTATAGACAAAAGCAATATAAGAATAATCTAGTGGAAACTCATTCATAACTTGCAAAAATCAAGAACTAGAACATGGTCTATGGTTACAATCCCAGAACATGAAAAGATTAGCCACTCATAATTGTCTTACACATCAATAAAAAGATAATCAACATTCAACAATGGAAAATCAAAGGTAAAATCGAACCAAAATAGCCCTAGAATGAAGTTCTCAGTCGTATCTCCTTATTCTATGTAAAAACTAGGTGTCAAAACTAATGTTCTAAACTGAATATAACCTAAAAATCTCGTATCTCGCTTTTGCCCTTGCATCTTCAAAATCTGCGATGCAGACTGAGCTGATTTGAGTGTATTTCTTCATTTAATGCTAACTGGGTTAGTTTCTCTTCTTATACAAGTACGCGATGCGGATATTGAGCTTTTTCCTGCTTCGCGCTTTTTTCTCCAAGATTTCAGTTTGCACAACTTTTTTCCAAGGTCCGCGACACGTACTTTTGCACCATTGCTGAGCTGACTGATTTCTTCACTTAGTTCTGTAGTTGTGTTCTTCCTCAAACTCTGAATGTGAGTCTGAACTTGCATAATTTATTCAAAAACCTAAAAAAACACAACCAATAAGTGCACTTCACCCATGATTAGCAAAATAAGTTGAATTACACTAAAAACACCTCAACTCTATAGATTTATCCTCTGACTAAGCTCTATATATGAATAATACGCCTAAGATCATACACATGTATTTTGAGACCTTATAATATCCTTTGAAAGTGAATTTTTTTCACCTTAATATTAGTTCACTCTCTTATTTAATTACTATTTGTTATTATATATATTTTTTCTGTTAAATTTCATACATAAATTATAGGCGACGGTCTATGCAAATGTTTTTATTTTTTAAAACACAAATATTATAATTTTTTTTTACTATTTACTATTTTAATTAATTAGATTTTTACAATATTTCAATTTAGTGAGGAAATAAAATGCTAATATATTCAATTTGTACTTTGAAGCTTTCCACTTTCAAGTATAATCTATCCATCTATACTTCAAATGTATTTCAGTGAAAATGAATGATATATTTTCGATTTTAATACATGGTAGAAGATGAAACAGTTCAAGTTAGCTCTTGTTGTTTCGTTGGTGTGTTCAGTATGAAATGTGTTTTTAGGATTAGATTGTTAATGTGTATTTTAATTTTGAGATTGTATATTTTTAACGAAATTGTGTATAATTTTTTGTATGTTTCAATTATAACGATATTGTATCTTTTTGATATTAGAAAGGTTTATGTTTTTAAGTTAGCATAGTGGGTTGATATGTGCTAATTTTTTTATTATTTGCAAGTAATACCATCAACACAATTCTTGCATATGCTGACTGATGGGCAAAGCGATACATAGTGTGTTTGATGAATAGAAAATGTAGTTGTGGTCGATTTCAACTTTGATGAAATACCTTGCAGACCTGCCACGACTGTTCTAAGGTATAGAAGTTTGCATGGTGAAGATTACTGCTGCTCTCCATACTATAGCAATAGAGATTTTCAAGACACATATGCAATTCCTGTTGAGCCTCTTCTGTGCGAGAGCACATGGGAAGTACCGAAATATGTTATGGAACCAAAGGTATTACCGCTAGATTATAAAAGACCATCCGGACGACCAACTTATGAGCTGCGTAAGTCATTCATGGAAGAGAAACTCAAGAGGGCTAAAATCAATCGCAGCAGGTGTAATCGAGAAGGTCATACTAAAAAAATTGTGCACAAAATATCTCTCTTCGAAAAATTAATTTTATTTCAGTTTGATTTATTTCTTTTTTTTTTGTTCGAATATTACAAAAAGATGTTTGTTTTTCTATAATTTCCAATAAAATTTTATTTAAGGTTACATTTATGTTTTATATTATTCTTCTTAGTTAATGTAGTTGAGGTGTTTCAATTACATATGGACTTTATATATTAAGTATATATTTGTGGTGTGTATTTATTGAGTTCTTAATTTATTTATAATTGAAATCTAACCATATTGTAAGCAATTGGTATAAAATATGTATATAATTGATTATGCATAATGTATATGAGTGTAGTGTGTGGATATTGTTGGATAAGTGTATTAAATTAAAGTTGTTAATTTGGGTATACATATGGTATAGATTTAGAAATTCAGAACACGAAGTCAAAGTATTCATACTCGTAAGTTCTTTTTTAAAATATGCAGACTTCTCCTTTCAACACTAATGATCTTCTTTCAGTTAGAATTTTCACTTTCAAGAGCAAATTGTAACAACTCATCTTGAGATGAGAAGTCCCACATCGACAAAATACAAGAGAGATGTTAGGTATATAAATAAATGACTGATTTATATATTATGAGCCGCCTTTTTGGGGTCAGCCTAAGGGATAAATCCGTGATGGGCTAGGCCCAAGAGCGGACAATACTTCACAGTGTTGGGTCAGGTCGTTACAAGTGGTATCAGAGTCGATCATGTGTCAGCCTTGTTGGTGTGGGGCTAGAGTTCAACTGAGTTTAGGCGAATTTCGAGGCGGAACAAATTTCAGCGAGAATGCTGAGTCCATAAAGGAGGTGTATTTAACAACTCATCTTGAGATGGAAAGTCTCACATGACAAAACACATGAGAGATGCTAAACATGTCTTACCTAATAGACACACGTTTTAAAGTTATGTAGGGCTACGCCGAAGAACAAACAATAGTTCACAGTGTTGGGTCAGGTCGTTATAAGTGGTATCAAAGCTACTCTTGTGTTGGCCTTGTCGATATTGGTCAGAGTTCAACTGAGTTTAGGCGAATCGTTGCGAGGCGAGACAAACCTCAGTGTTGAGTTTAGGCAAATCCCATGAAGTGGGGCAAACTTTAGCGAGGACGTTAAGTCCATAGAGCGGGTGTATGTAATAACCAATATTGAGATGATGAGAAGTCCACATTGACAAAACACAAGAGAGATGTTGGGTATATAAGTAAATGACTGACCTATATACTGTGAGACGCCTTTTGGGGTGAGTCCAAAGGGATAAATCTGTGATAGGCTAGGCCTAAGAGTTGGCAATACTTCACAGTGTTGAGTTAGGTCGTTACAATAGATTTAAGACTATATTTGGGTATGCCTATGGTATAAATTTAGACTATATTTAAGTATGCATATGATATAGATTTAGACTTTATTTTGCTATGCATGTGATATATAATTGGGGTGTGCATGTCATCAAGTTTATAATGACTTGTAGTATATATATTGCATATACGTGTAGGATAATCAGATTGTATGCAATTGATATATAAAATGGTTATGTAAATTGGTATGGCCTTGATATAGAATTAGGGTGTGTGGTTATTTTTTTATATTGTATGAAAATGATATAGATTGGTGTATCCATTTTGTATCCCCATGTCATAGTTTAGGACATGAGGTCCTTCCTGTTAATTTGGGATTTATATGCAAACTGTATAGATTGAAAATTATTTGATCATGCACATATATTTATTAGGGGTGGGCAAAAAGATCGAAAAATCAGAAAATCGAACTGAATCGAACTAATTCAATTTTTCAGTGTCGGTTCTTCAAATTTTTGATGCAATTTCGATTCTTTTTTTTTTTTTAATTTTGGTTCTTCAATTCGGTTCTCGATGTCAGAGTCCTGACACCGTGATGCACCAAAAAATCAAAATTTTATTATATTAAATTATTAATATATATTTTTAAACCCAAACTCATTATTACTAGTATTCCCTTTAACACTTTCCATTATTACTTTCTCATGCTTTACATCTTCGGCCTTTGCCTTTCACAAGACACAAAGCACAAGTTGTCAAGCCATTATTAATTCCTTTTCAGTTTCCACTTTGACAAAAGGAACTTCATACTTCATAAAATAAAAGTTTTTCCCATGCTAAAAAGGAACTCATAGAAGTCTTTCCCATGTTCACGTAAAATTAGAGATTATAAGAAAACTTTGGCTTTCCCCCACTCTAAAAAACCAAAAACTGAAAAGTGACGTCGGTCGAGTGTCGAGACATCAGACGACGACAGGCGACAACACAGGTAAATTATGTTTTGACTAATTAATAGGTCAAACTAATACATACATTCAATCTGAAGTAAGTGTTTTACTAAATAAATTCTTGGTTATGAGACCTGAAGTCAAGCTAATTAAATGTCTCCAACAAGTTACAAAGCAGCAGTTACGAAGTTGATAAAATTTTATAATTTTAATTTATAAAAATAAAAACTATTTATAATAGTAGTTACGAAGTTGACTAATTACTATTTAATATTATTTTTTATAGATAACGGATAAAAATAAAGTTAGTATTGCCGATTCAAATGATAGGTTACTTGTTGTTGCAAATAATAGCATTGGCAACCAACCTAATAAGAAAAGAAAAGAAATTGCATCAAGATCCAAAGTTTGGATTCATTTTAAAAAGTGTGATGATAATAAAGCGATGTGCAGGCATTGTCACAAAATTTTGACGTATATTTTCGGTAATGGTACAACTGGATTGAATCAACATTTAGGAAGGTGCCCCGTTTGTAAGCCTATAATTGAAAGAGATTCTCAACATAAGTTAAAATTTTCATCTACAAATGCACCACTTCGAAAATTTGAGATAATTGTGGATGAACGGTGCGATTTCAATACATTATTTGTTTGATATATCTTTTTGTTCATGAAAATTATATTCTAAGTTTCTACCTTTTGATGTAATTTTTTTAATTAGGTTCATTCAAGATTTCAAGTGTTCAAACATGTCTTGTTCATTTAAATAAAAATATTTTGTGGTGTTCAAGACTTCAAGACAATGAAGAAGGGTGTTGTGATCGTGTTTAATATTTTATGGTGTTTTAAATTTGGTGACTTGTGTTTTGAAATATTTGGAGACATTTGAATGTATTTTGAATGCAATTTGCTATTTACTAAATTCTTGTGAATGCAGTTTGCTATTTTGAATGCAAGCCT